>CM075995.1:7848538-7992753 GCA_038087875.1 Malacoraja senta
CCCAGCGGTAGAGTTGCTGCCTCACAGCGCTAGAGACCCAGGGTACGATCCCATCTATGGGCGCTGTCTGTATGGAGTTTGCACGTTCTCCCCGTGACCTGCGCGGGTTTTCTCCGGGTGCTCCGATTTCCCTCCATACTCCAAAGACGTACAGGTTTGTAGGTTAATTGGCTTCGATAAAGATTGTAAATTGTCTCTGGTGTGTAAAATAGTGCTAGTGTGCCGGTAGCCACTGGTCGGCGCGGACTCGGTGGGCCAAAGGGCCTGTTTCCGCGCTGTTTCTCTAAACTAAACTAAATCTAAACATGCCTGTACATTCATAGAAAATAGGTGCAGGAGGAGGCCATTCGGCCCTTCAAGCCAGCACCGCCATTCATTGTGATCATGGCTGATCGTCGCCAATCAATAACCCGTGCCTGGCTTCTCCCCATATCCCTTGACTCCACTAGCTTCTAGAGCTCTATCTAACTCTCTCTTAAATCCATCCAGTGAATTGGCCTCCACTGCCCTCTGTGGCAGGGAATTCCACAAATTCACAACTCTCTGGGTGAAAAAGTTTGTTCTCACCTCAGACCTGCCCTTTATTCTAAGACTGTGGCCCCTGGTTCTGGAATTCAAATCAATGGCTCCCAATTTCTATGTTTTAGCTGGTTCACCTTCAACATTATTGATTTCATTATTTCTCTTGATCATAATTAAAACCAAAATTCCTTCACTTGAGAAATAATGCTGTTGTTAACTCTCTTGGTGGGGTAAAAAACTGAGATGGCAGAAAAGTTGATTCACTTGAATCCATGTTTAGTTTAGTTTAGAGCTGCAGCAAGTTATAATGATGTACTGTATTGTGGTTCTGCTGACTGGTTAGCATTCAACAAAAGCTTTCCCCTACACGTGACAATAAACTGAACTGAAACTATTCAGGAAAGATCTGAAGAAGGGTCTCGACCCAAAACGTAATGCATTCCTTCTCTCCAGAGATGTTGCCTGTCCCGCTGAGTTACTCCAGCATTTTGTGTCTATCTTCGTTATGGACTACTGAATGTTGGAACAGAAATAGATTAAACAGTCTTCGGGCAAATTACAGAAATATGGAGATGTAACCTCCTTAATATATAAATTCCTTAATTAAGTAGATTGCAACTGGGAAATGAATAATGCAAGAAAAGGTCTGCTTTTTGCATTTGGCTGAAAGCCAACTTCTATGAAAGTACAATGATGTGGCAAATACGCAACCAGTTTTAAAAATGCACAATTTTCTCCATTCTCTTAAGATCAAAGTCAATGATATGTTGCTGAAATGCCGATGATACACTAAAGAGCCTGTCCCACTTGGGCGACCTAGTTCTTTAGAGTTTGCCCTCGACTCATACTCGCAGCATGGTCGACACGAGGTCGTAGGAGGTGTTTGTAACTCTCCTTCATGCTCGAGAGTGGTCCCCGCGTACTCGAGGCCTCAGCCAGGTCGCGGCGTATTTTTCAACATGTTGAAAAATGCCCGCGAGTAAAAAAAGGTCGCCATGGAAAAAATTGATACTTTTTTTACTCGTAGGTTTAGTCGTAGTTGATCGGCATGTTAGTCGTAGGTAATCGAGGGTAATCGAAGGTAGTCGTAGATAGTCTTCATCATAGTCGAAGGGAGGTCGAAGGAGGTCGTCTTCACTCTCCACTATTCGGTGTCCAATTTTCCCGAAGTTAGTCGTTAGTCTTCAACATAGTTGAAGGAGGTCTTTTACATGGTCGAAGGAGGTCTTCAACATGTCATTCTTTCAAACTCTCCTAAACTCTCCAATTAGGTCGCCCAAGTGGGACAGCCCCTTAACACCAGTTCTATGTCTCTCTATCAGTGTGTTTTCAGAATAAGAAGAGGAATCCAAAAATTAAGTGTAATCATTGTAGTACAGGTAAGTGTACCCTTCGAACCAGCACCGCCATTCAATATGATCATGGATGATCATCCAAAATCAGTATCCCGTTCTTGCTTTCTCCCCATATCCCTTGATTCCTTTAGCCCTAAGAGCTAAATCTAAATCTCTCTTGAATACATCCAGTGAATTGGCCTCCACTGCCTTCTGTGGCGGAGAATTCCACAGATTCACAACTCTGGGTGAGCAGGTTTTTCCTCATCTCAGTCCTAAATGGCCTACCCCTTATTCTTAAACTGTGACGTAAACTGGTTCTGGACTCCCCCAACGTCGGGAACATTTTTCCTGCATCTAGCCTGTCCAATCACTTAAGAATTTTACATGTTTTATATGTTTCTATAAGATCCAATATATAAGTGACAATAATAAACCTAACTGTATTATAACCCCTATCAAGATCAGTGGTCTCATGCACTAGTCCCTAATTCACCTTTACATTTCCTGTTATTCTCTATCCATATGGTGTTCTGAAGAATAGGTTCGACTAATTCTCCAATTGCCACATTCAATATAAATGAGCAGTCAAATGCAGAGACACCTCTGCTCAGTCTGCATAAACCTACCTGATATCCCGGTTGCTAAACACTAACTCCCCCTCCCATTCCCACCCTGACCTTTCTGGCCTGGGCCTCCTCCGTTGTCAGAGTGAAGCCCAGTGTAAATTGGAGGAACACCTCATATTTCGCTTGGGCAGCTTATGTTGGCCAGCGGTGTGAATGTTGAAGGTAGACACAAAATGCTGGAGTAACTCAGCGGGACAGGCAGCATCTCTGGAGAGAAGGAATGGGTGACTTTTCGGGTCGAGACCCCCAACTTCAAACTGGTTCGGGATAAGGGAAACGAGAGATATAGACGATGAGGTGGAGAAATAAAGAACAATTAATAAAATATATACAAACAAGCAACGATAATAAAGGAAACAAGCCATTGTTAATGTTTGTAGGGTGAAAAGGAGAAGCTAGTGCTTTGGTGGGGAGGGATAGAGAGTATGAATATTGACTTCTCTGTCTTCCCTCTCTCTCCATCCCTCCGGCCTTCCCAGTTCTCGGACTAATCTGACTGTCCTCGTTTACATTGTATCTGTTTGCTTTGTTGTTACCTTCTCCGAGCTAACACTGATCCTACATTTTCCTTGAACTTAGAAACATAGAAAAATAGGTGGAGCAGGCCATTCGGCCCTTCGAGCCAGCACCGCCATTCAATATGATCATGGCTGATCATCTAAAATCAGTACCGCGTTCCTGTTTTTTCACCATATCCCTAAGAGCAAAATCTAACTCTCTCTTGAAAACATTCAGTGAATTGGTCTCCACTACCTTCTGTGGCTGAGAATTCCTCAGATTCACAACTCTCTGGGTGTAGTTATTTTTCCTCATCTCAGTCCTAAATGGCCCAACTCTTATTCTTAAACTGTGACCCCCTGGTTCTGGACTCCCCCAACATCTGGAACATTTTTCCTGCATCTAGCTTGTCCAAACCTTTAAGAATTTTATATGTTTCGATAAGCTCCCCTCTCATCCAACTTCATCCCCTTTGTCTCGTTTTCACACCTCACACGTCCTTATCTCTGTATCTCCCCCGACTCAGTCTGAAGAAGGGTCTTGATCCTAAACGTCACCCATTCCTTCTATTCAGTGATGCTGCCAGTTACTCCAGCTTTTTGTGTCTATCGGCAGTCTTTCCAAATCTGGATTGGTATACTCCAGTTGAATTTCCTGTATAAATATTTATAGATCTCAAGTAGATGCATTTACTAATGTTACTTTTATTCCAAATTACATTATGAAAACATGAACATCTCAGAACATTTTATAATCCCAAACATGGAAAAAAGGTTCAAGGAACCCGTCAGAATGACGAAGCTCGTGAATTCATCAGCGACCTTCCGTGATTGTCCTTCATGACTAAAAGGTCAAGTTTTCAACCGATGCTGAAACATTTTTTCCCAAAAAAAACATACAAAAAGTTGGCATTCTAACCCGCTGGTGAAGCGCTGATAATGCCTCCGTTTCTTGGATTGCTGAACAGACTGCAGAGTGTAGAAGTTGGGAGGTCACGTTGCAGTTGTATAAGACGTTGGTGAGGCCGCATTTAGAGTATCGTGTTCAGTTCTGGGCATCGCGTTACAGGAAAGATGTCAAGCTGGAAAGGGTACAGGGAAGATTTATGAGGATGTTGCCAGGACTGAGCTATAGGGAGAGGTTGAGTAGGCTGGGACTCTATTCCTTGGAGTGCAGGAGGATGAGGGGTGATCTTATAGAGATGTATAAGATCATGAGTGGAATAGATTGTGTAGAGTCTGTTGCCCAGAATAAGTGAATCGAGGACTAGAGGACACAGGTTTAAGGTGAATGGGGAAACGATTTAATAGGAATCTGAGGGGTAACCTTTTCACACAAAGGGTGGTGGATGTATAGAACAAGCTGCCAGAGGAGGTAGTTGAGGCAGGGACTATGCCAACGTTTTAGAAACAGTTAGACAAGCACATGGATAAGGCAGGTTTGGAGGGATATGGACAAAATGCGTGTAGGTGGGACTAGTGTAGATGGGACATGTTGGCCGGAGTGGGTTAGTTGGGCCGAAGGGCCTGTTTAAACACTGTATCACTCGATGACTCAATGAGATTGAAAAATTTCAGAGCCGAACACTGTAATAAATTGATTTACTTAATGACATTGGTCCCCCACTACAGTAATGTAATTGTCAAAACATCGTTCCACTACAACTTCAGTTGAAACCAAGTTAAAGTCAACCAAAACGTTAAAAAAAACAATCAACCTTAACAAAAGTTATGGAGAGCCAATCTAAACATGTCATTTGTGCAGATCCACTTGTCATTATCATTTTTCAGAAGAAATAATTGATGGAAACCAATCACTGGGTCATCGTCCACCTACGGAAGACATTGATATTTTAAACAATTCTTAAAAATAAATATAAAATTTAACTTTAAAGTAATAGGGTGTGGAAAAAGGCCCTTCGGCCCAACTTGCCCACACCGACCAACATGTCGCAACCATACTAGTCCCACCTGCCTGCGTTTGGCCCGTATTCAACACACTAGGAGCATGGAGAACAGACTTCCCGACCTCCGCAATGCATTGTTGCACCGAACGCCACAGCCCCACCCAGCTCGGACTTGCCCCGCAAAGAGTGGGTCGCCCTGAGCTGGCTCCGTGCAGGGGTCGGCCGGTTCAACGCCCACATTCATCGCTGGGGGCTACGTTCATCAGCAGCCTGCGTGTGTGGAGCAGACCAGCGAACAGCGCGTCATTTTCGACTGCGCTGTCCTCCGCCCCCCTGGTGGACGGGTAGACCCTCGACAACAGCCCAGTGAACTGGCTACAGCGCCTGGGGGGTGTTACATAACCTCTGCTGCCTCAAACGCAAGAAGAAGGCCCGTATACCTCCAAACCTGTCCTATCCATTACATATGGCCTTTGCAGTAGTAAGATGACGTATTCAATGCTACTTTGTCACAGTGAAATTATTTTTGCATGTAATTCAGTAAAAATCATACTTAACTGCAAGAGCGTAGGAATAGTAGATTACTGGGACCCAAGAACTAAGTTCCAGGAGCAGAATTAGGCCATTCGGCCCATCAAGTCTACTCCGCCATTCAATCATGGCTGATCTATCTCTCCCTCCTAACCCCATTCTCCTGCCTTCTCCCCATAACCACTGACACCCACACTAATCAAAAATCTGTCAACCTCTGCCTTAAAAATATCCACTGACTTGGCCCCCACAGCAATTCTGTGGCAATGGATTCCACAAATTCACCACCCTCTGAATAATGAAATTCCTCCTCATCTCCTTCAGTTTAGTTTAGTTTAGAAATACGGCGCGGAAACAGGCCCTTCGAGCTCACCGAGTCCACGCCGACCAGCAATCCCTGCACACTAACACTATCCGACACATGCTAGGGTAAATTTACAATTTTACCAAGCCAATTAGCCTACAAACTTGTACGTCTTTGGTGTGGGAGAAATCTGGAGCTCCCAGAGAAATCCCCACGCAGTTCAAGATCTTATGGAGTTACGGATCTTATAGACTCAGTGGGTCACACAGAGAGTTGTGAGTCTGTGGAATTCTCTGCCTCAGAGGGCGATGGAGGCCGGTTCTCTGGATACTTTCAAGAGAGAGCTAGATAGGGCTCTTAAAGATAGCGGAGTCAGGGGATATGGGGAGAAGGCAGAAAACGGGGTACTGATTGTCGATGATCAGCCACGATCACATTGAATGGCGGTGCTGGCTCGAAGGGCTGAATGGCCTTCTCCTGCACCTATTGTGTATTGTTGAAGGGTCTATTTCCACGCTCTTCCGCTAATCTAAACTAAGGACAAAATTAAGGTCACGCTTCGGACAAACCCAAGCCACACCAAGGTAAAGGAATAACCAGAGGAATTCCGATCTCTGAAGTGAGTTCCTTGCTCACCTTCAGCTGTCCTACCACCATGCAAAGAACACAGTTGTCCGGCGCTGGTTGATGGTCCTCGGCTGTAATGTTGTGCTGAATTTTCTGGAACGGTAGACCCTGCAGTTCGAACAAAACCGGTAAAAAAAAATATTCACTGTGGAGGAAGGAACTGCAGCTGCTGCTTTTAAACCGAAGAAAGACACAAAAAGCTGGAGTAACTCAGCGGGACAGACAGCATCGCTGGAGAAAAGGAATAGGTGACGTTTCAGGTCTGAAAAAAGGTCTCGACTTTCCTAAGACCAAGAGTCAAGAGTGTTTTATTGCCATTGGTCCCGGATGGGACAATGAAATTCTTACCTGCTGCAGCACAACAGAATATGTGAATATGTAAACATCGTACATGATGGGGGAAGAGAAAAAGAAAAAGTTCAATAAATAACAAATATAATGCAATAATAATATAATCTTTTGCAGTTCAGAGCTCAGAGCTTATTCGTTGTTGTGTTCAATAGCCTGATGGCTGTTAAAGTGATTAGTGATAGGAGCAGAATTAGGCCATTCAGCCCATCGAGTCTACTCCACCATTCTATCATGGCTGATCTATCTCTTCCTCCTAACCCCATTCTCCTGCCTTCACCCCATAACCTCTGACACCCGTACTATTCAAGAATCTATCTATCTCTGCCTTAAAAATATCCACTGACTTGGCCTCCACATCTTTCTGTGGCAAAGGATTCCAAAAATTCACCACCCTCTGACTAAAGAAATTTCTCCTCATTTCCTTCCTACAAGAACATCCTTTTTATTCTGAGGCTGTGACCTCGAGTCCCGGACTCTCCCACGAGTGGAAACATTCTCCCCATATCCACTCTGTCCATCTTTAAAACATTCATTGTTTTTTTCTCAGCATCAACTGGAGCAGCAGCTGGATGACCTCAGGACCATTCTGGAAAACGAGAGTGTCTTGAGCAAGACCTACAGTGAGGTTGTCACACCGAGGATACAATAGACAATTGGTGCACAAGTAGGCCATTTGGCCCTTCGAGCCAGCACCGCCATTCAATGTGATCATGGCTGATCATCCCCAATCAGTACCCCGTTCCTGCCTTCTCCCCATATCCACTGACTCCGCTATTTTTAAGAGCCCTATCTAGCTCTCTCTTGAAAGTATCCAGAGAACCCGCCTCCACCACCCTCTGAGGCAGAGAATTCCACAGACTCACCACTCTCTGTGAGAAAATGTGTTTCCTCGTCTCCGTTCTAAATGGCTTATTCCTTATTCTTAAACTGTGGCCCCTGGTTCTGGACTCCCCCAACATCGGGAACATGTTTCCTGCCTCTAGCGTGTCCAAACCCTTAACAATCTTATATGTTTCAAAAGAAGGTCAAGGGTGGGTGACAATGAGGAGCAGAAGTAAACATGGAGTGCAGGAGGCCTATTGAAAACAGGTACGCCCACTTGGGAACTGTCGGAGCGGACGACACGACAAGATTGAGTGGCTGTGACTCCAACCCTGGTGCCGAGGCTCAACGGGGAAGAGTGATGTCAGGCAGAGCTTTAGTGGTGGGAGACTCCATCGTCAGAGGTGCAGACAGGAGATTCTACGGCAGCAGGCGAGACTCCAGGATGGGGTGATGCCTCCCTGGTGCCAGGGTCCAGGACGTCTCGGAGCGGCTGCACGGCATCCTCGAGAGTGAGGGGGAGCAGCCAGGAGGTTGTTGTGCATGTTGGCACGAAGGATATAGGTAGGAAGAAGAAGGAAGTTCCACGACACGAGTTTATGGAATTGGGTAGAAGACTGAAAAGCAGGGCCTGCAGGGTCGAATGTGGGTAAAACTGAGATTGTAGGTAAAAGGGTCTTCTGGAATGAACGTGACACGTGGTGTCTGGCTCAGCTAAGTGTTGTTTGTTCTTTGCTTTCTGTCGTGGGATCCTACAACTGGGGACCCCGATGCTACACGCAACCAGTTGTAGGATCGACTGAATCCCACGGCAGAAAGCAAAGAACAAGCGACACTTAGCTGAGCCAGAAACCTTGTGTCACATTTATTCCAGAGGCCTATTTTACCAACATTCTCAGCAACCCGTGTGAAGATAAGGCCAATTAGTGTGTCTGACCTTGGAGTTGTTATTGAGCTCTTGTGGCTGGGCCTTCTGGTGAGGCTGCTGGCGGGTCGCCAGCGGTGACGGGCTGTATGCAAAACCATCGTGGGTGTGAAGGTGCCGCAATAGTGATTTCAGGATTGCTTCCAGTAACTTCCACGTAAGAACAGGAATATAGGGAAAATTAATGTGTGGCTGAGGAGTTGGTGCAGGGGACAGGGATTTACATTTCTGGATCATTGGGATCTCTTCTGGGGCAGGGGTGACATGTATAAAAGGGGCAGGTTGCACCTTAACTGGAGGGGGACCAACATCCTAGCGGGAAGGTTTGCTAATGCTACGCGGGAGGGTTTAAACTAGATTGGCAAGGGGTGGGATCTCGTGCAGGACAGAGGCACGCGAGAGGCTAGAAGTTGGTATGGAGGGTGGTGTGGGAAAGGTTAGTGGACAGAATAGGCAGGTGAAAGGTGGAGAGTGAGGAAGGAGGGTTGGTTTAAACTGCACGTATTTTAATGCAAGGAGCCTGACGGGTAAGGCAGATGAGCTTAGGGCATGGATAGGTACGAGCGACTGGGACGTGGTAGCCATGACTGAAACCTGGTTAAGGGAGGGGCAGGATTGGCAGCTCAATGTCCCGGGGTACAGGAGCTTCAGGAGAGACAGGGGTGAGGGAAAATGAGGAGGGGGGGGGGGGGGGTTGCATTGTTGGTTAAGGAGGATGTCACGGCTGTGTTCAGAGGTGACATAACGGACGGTTATGTGAGGCTATATGGGTGGAGCTGAGGAACAAAAAATGGATGATCACCTTGTTGGGGGTGTACTACAGACCCCCGAATAGTCAACGGGAATTAGAAGAACAAATGTACCGGGAGATTGCAGACAGCTGCAGGTCAAATAAGGTTATTGTAGTAGGGGATTTTAACTTTCCCAATATAGACTGGAAAAATCATAGCGTGAAGGGTTTAGATGGGGTGCAATTCCTCAAAAGTGTTCAGGAGAGTTTTCTTAAACAGTATGTGGATGCCCCCACACGTGAGAGGGCAATGCTGGATCTAGTATTGGAAATTGGGAAGGGCAAGTTAATGAAGTGTTTGTGGAGGAGCCTTTTGGAACCAGTGACCACAGTTCGATTAGGTTTAAGATAGTTATGGATAGGGCCGACATGTTAAAATGCTCAACTGGGGTAAGACCAACTTTGAGTGGATGAGAGAAGGTCTCGCTCAAGTTGACTGGAGCAGGTTATTAGAGGGGAAAGGAACATTGGCCAAGTGGGATGTTTTTAGAAGTGTACTGACGAAAGCTCAGGATACGTACGTCCCTGTTAGAGTGAAGGGCAAAGCAGGCAAACGTAAGGAAGCTTGGCTGACGAGGAAAATTGAGGCATTGGACAAAAACAAGAAGGATGCATGGGACAGGTATTGGCAGCTGGGATCAAGTACATCCCTGGAGGAGTTTCGGGAACTAAGGAGTAAACTGAAAAAGGAAATCAGAAGGGCAAAAAGGGGCCAGGAGATGGCTCTGGCGGGTAGCATTAAGGATAATCCCAAAAGATTTTATAAATATATAAGGGGGAAAAAGATAACTAGAGAGAGAGTGGAAACTCTCAGGAATCAAAGCGGTCACCTCTGTGTGGAGCCACAGGAGATAGGCAAGATCCTAAATGAGTATTTCTCCTCTGTATTTACCAAGGAGAAAGACAGGACGGAGGAAATTGGAGCAGTCACTGGAAGTATCTTGAGAGCAGTCAGTGTTACTGTCGAAGAAGTACTGAAGGTACTGTTGTGTTTGAAGGTGGACAAATCTCCAGGGCCAGATCAGATATATTCGAGGACATTGCGGGAAACTAGAGAGGAAATTGCGGGAACCTTGGTTGAAATTTACGAGTCGTCCTTAGATACAGGAGAGGTGCCGGAAGACTGGAGGGTGGCAAATGTTATACCTCTTTTCAAGAAGGGCTGCAGGGAAAATGCTGGGAACTATAGGCCGGTGAGCTGAACATCTGTAGTTGGTAAGTTACTAGAGAGTATTCTGAGGGAAAGGTTTTACAGGCATTTGGATGGGCAAGGGCTGATTAGGGACAGTCAGCATGATTTTGTACGAGGGAGGTCGTATCTCACAAATCTGAATTATTTTTTTGAAGACGTGACTAAAATGGTCAATGAGGGCAAAGCTGTAGATGTTGTGTACATGGACTTTCGACAAGGTTCCGCATGGTTGGCTGCTCTGGAAGGTTAGATCGCATGGGATCCAAGAACAGATAGCTAAATGGATAGCAAATTGGCTCCATGGAAGGAAACAGAGGGTGATGGTGGAAGGTTGCTTCTCAGAATGGAGGCCTGTGATTAGTGGTGGTGCCTCAGGGTTCGGTGTTGGGCCCGTCACTGTTCGTCATCTACATCAATGATTTGGATGAGAACACACAGGGCAAGATTAGCAAGTTTGCTGATGATACAATAGTTAGTGGTTTTGCAGATAGTGAAGATGGTTGTGAAAGATTGCAGCAGGATCTGGATCGATTGGCCAGGTAGGCGGAGGAATGGTTGATGGAATTTAATACAGAAAAGTGTGAGGTGTTGCATTTTGGGATGTCGAACAAGGGCAGGACCTTCACAGTAAATGGTTGGCCTCTAGGTAGTGTTGTAGAGCAGAGGGATCTAGGAGTACAAGTGCATGGTTCCTTGAAGATCGAGTCGCAGGTGGATAGGGTGGTCAAAAAGGCTTTTGGCACTTTGGCCTTCATCAATCAGAGTATTGTGTATAGAAGTTGGGAGGTCATATTGCAGTTGTATAAGACGTGGTGAGAACCGCATTTAGAATATTGTGCTCAGTTCAGGGCACCATGTTATAGGAAAGATATTGTCAAGCTTGAAAGGGTTCAGAAAAGATGTACGAGGAAGTTGCCAGGACTAGAGGGTGTGAGCTATAGGGACAGGTTGAGTAGGCTGGGTCTCTATTCCATGGAGCGCAGGAGAATGAGGGGTGATCTTATGGAGGTGTACAAAATCATGAGAGGAATAGATTAGGGTAGATGCACAGAGTCTCTTGCCTTGAGTAGGAAAATCAAGGACCAGAGGACATAAGTTCAAGGTGAAGGGGAAAAGATTTAATAGGAATCCGAGGGGTAACTTTTTCACACAGAGGGTGGTGGGTGTACGGAACAAGCTGCCAGAGGAGGTAGTTGAGGCTGGGACTATCCCATCGTTTAAGAAACAGTTAGATAGGTACATGGATAGTGACAGGTTTGGAGGTATATGGACCAAGCACAGGCAAGTGTAGCTGGTCAGTGTGGGCAAGTTGGGCTGAAGGACTTGTTTCCACTCTGCGTCACTCTATGACTCTAATCTAATTATATTCTACCTATCGGTGGTGGCCAGTGCCATCTTCTTCGCTGCCGTGTGCTGGGGCAGCAGGGCGAAGTCCACGGACGTCAATCGGATTAACAATCTCATCAGGAAGGCTGGCTCCGTCCTGGGGGCAGAGTTGGATTCATGGGAGGTTGGTCTTGGAGGGGAGGATGCTCCTCAAACTGCGGAGCATCTTGGACAATACAGCTCACCCCCTCCATGACACACTGGTCAACCTGAGGAGCATCTTCAGCAACAGACTGGTTCCACCAAGATGCAGCACAGAACATCACAGGAGATCCTTCTTCCCTGTGGCTAACAAACTGTACAACTCATCGCCCTTCTGTCATGGGGTAGAATGAGACTGACTCCCCTCCCCCCAATCTTTACACATCCCCAAAGCCTTTCCGCTAGTCACTTTAATTTCATATTTCACGTACTTTATGTTTATATGACTGTTGGCAGATCAATTTCCCTCCTGGGATATTTAAGAATATCAGAATAAGGGGTAGGCCATTTGGAACGGAGATGAGGAAAAACGTTTTCACCCAGAGAGTTGTGAACCTGTGGAATTCTCTGCCTCAGAAGGCAGTGAAAGCCGATTCTCTGGTGCTTACAAGAGAGAGTTAAGGGCCTGTCCCACTTGGCGATTTTTTCGGCGACTGCCGGCATCATTGACTGACGTATCAGGTCACCGAAAAATTTGCGGCGTGACGATGCGCGGTGTTTTTTCAAGTGTCGCAACATTTTTTTGTCGCCGCTGGATTTTGAAATGTTCAAAATCTTTTGGCGCCATTGATATGCGCCGGCAGTCGCCGAAAAAAAATCGCCAAGTGGGACAGGTCCTTTAGATAGAGTTCTTAAAGATAGTGGAGTCATGGGATATGGGGAGAAGGCAGGAACGGGGTACTGATTGTGGAAGATCAGCCATGATCACAGTGAATGGTGGTGCTGGTTCGAAGGGCCGAATGGCCTACTCCTTCACGTATTGTCTATTGTCTATAAAGTTCTATCGAATCGTATAAGATATCAATGACAAAAAAACAATTATCAATAGTGAAAAACAAAATAAATTAAGTGGCGAGTTTCCAAACGGCCAGGGAGATGGTGGGAGGTGGGAGTGGTTTGGCAGGTCATCCCATTCACTTTCTGTATACAACATCATCTGTGGCCGGCTGCTCAGGGAATTTCAACTGAGCACTTGGAATTTTGTCCGGATTATAGGGGGGGGGGGGGGGGAGGGAAGCGGACCTTGAGTTACCGGAGGGAGAAAAAAATTGGTGTAGAAAGGAACCGTTTGAGACCACACCTGGAGTATTCTGTACAGTTTTGGTCTCCCAATTTGAGGAAGGACATTCTTGCTATTGAGGGAGTGCAGCATAGGTTCACGAGGTTAATTCCCAAAATGGTGGCACTGTCATATGTTGATAGAATGGAGCCGCTGGGCTTGTATACTCTGGAATTTAGAAGGATGAGAGGGGATCTTATTGAAACATATAATAGAAATAGACAATAGGTGCAGGAGTAGGCCATTCGGCCCTTTGAGCCAGCACCGCCATTCAATGTGATCATGGCTGATCATTCCCAATCAGTACCCCATTCCTGCCTTCTCCCCATATCCCCTGACTCCGCTATTTTTAAGAGCCCTATCTAGCTCTCTCTTGAAACATCCAGAGAACCTGCCTCCACCGCCCTCTGAGGCAGAGAATTCCACAGGCTATTCCACAGATTATTAAGTTTGGACCCGCTAGAGGCAGGAAACACGTTCCCGATGTTGGGGGAGTCCAGAACCAGGGGCCACAGTTTAAGAATAAAGGGTAAGCCATTTAGAACGGAGATGAGGAAATACTTTTTCACACAGAAAGTGGTGAGTCTGTGGAATTCTCTGCCTCAGAGAGCGGCGGAGGCAGGTTCTTTGGATGCTTTCAAGTGAGAGTTAGATAGAGCTCTTAAAGATAGCGGAGTCAAGGGATATGGGAAGAAGGCAGGAACGGGGTACTGATTGGGGATGATCAGCCATGATCACATTGAATGGCGGTGCTGGCTTGAAGGGCCGAATGGCCTACCTCTGCACCTATTGTCTATTGTTTCTGGAGCCCAGCCTCTTGCCCTGATCTTAGTTTAGAGACACAGCGCGGAAACAGGCCCTTCAGCCCACCGAGTCCGTGCCGACCAGCGGTCCCCGCACATTAAGACTATCCTACACACACTAGGGACAATGTACAATTATACCAAGCCAATTAACCTACAAACCTGTACATTTTGGAGTGTGGGAGGAAACCGAAGATCTCGGAGAAAATCCACGCGGTCACAGGGAGAAGGTACGAACTCCGTACAGACAGCACCCGTAGTCGGGTTCGAACCCGGGTCTCTGGCGCTGCAAGGGCTTTAAGTCAGCAACTCTACAGCTGCGCCACCGTGATGCCCACAATCTCTGCATTATTAGAAGATAGACACAAAATGCTGGAGCAAACTCAGCGGGACAGGCATCATCTCTGCAGGGAAGGAATGGGTGACCGCTGCCTGTCCCGCTGAGTTACTCCAACATTTTGTGTCCATCTTCGATTTTAACCAGCATCTGCAGTTCCTTCCTACACATTTTATCTGCATTATTAGACATAGTTCATAAAGAATTTAAGCTGAACTGTCATCAACATGCAAAAGAAGTTACAGGAGTTTATGAAATGTGCAGAAAGGAACTGTTGATGCTGGTTTACACTGAAGAGAGACACAGAGTGCTGGAGAAATTCAGCGGGTCAGGCAGCATCTCTGGAGAGAAGGAATGGGTGACGTTTCTGGTCGGACTTGATCAGTCATTATTGAATGACTCGATAGGCTGAATGGCCTAATTCTACTCCTATAACTTGTGAACTTGGAACCCTTCTTCAGACTGAAAGTAAAGGGGGAGAGGGGGGTGGGGTAACTGGAGGTAGGAAAAGGTCAGAACAAATCAGGGCCAGCAACAGATGATCAAGGATAGGTGGAGCCCATAATGGCCCATTGTTGGCTGTGGAGAGGTGTACTATTGGGGGTACAGATGGCGCAATGGGCTAAGTGTTCGGCTGGCAACCGGAAGGTAGCCGGTTCGAATCCCGCTTGGAGTGCATACTGTCGTTGTGTCCTTGGGCAAGACACTTCACCCACCTTTGCCTGCGTGTGAATGTGTGTGAGTGATTGGTGGTGGTCGGAGGGGCCGTAGGCGCAGATTAGCAGCCACGCTTCCGTCAGTCTGCCCCAGGGCAGCTGTGGCTACAGAAGTAGCTCACCACCACCGAGTGTGACTGAGGAGTGAATGAATAATGCGATGTAAAGCGCCTTGAGTATTAGAAAGGCGCTATATAAATCCCATCCATTATTATTATTATTATTATTACTATAGGGATCAGTGGGAGAACCCTCGCTGTTATCTCTACTAAAGGTCTGCATATGAATTTAAGTACTATGATTACTATGTTCCCAGATGACATAAAAATGGGAGATGGTGTTCATACTGTGGCTTCAGCCACTGATTCATATTGATGAGTTTAGACTTTAGAGATACGGTGTGGAAACAGGCCATTCGCCCCATCAAGTCCATGCCGACCTGCGATCGATCACCCCTTACATTAACACTATCCTACACACTAGGGACAATTTACAGAAGCCAATTAACCTACAAACCTGTACGTCTTTGGAATGTGGGAGGAAACCGGAGCACCCGTGTGATCACAGGGAGAACGTACAAACTCCGCACAGACAGCATCCGAAGTCAGGATCGAAGCCGGGTCTCTGGCGCTGTGGGGCAGCAACTCTACCGCTGTGTGAAACATGACTTCTTAGAATGGAAGGAAGCAGTATCTTCGTTGCCTGAAATTTATACACAGGTATAACTGCTAATAAATGAGCAGCATACAGCAATTAATGTCATAAAAGGCAGCAACGCTACCGCTGCACCAATGTGCCACTGTTGGTAAAATGGGCACAGCAGTGCAGATGGAATTTAATTCTGAAAAAAAGAGTGTGATTCATTTTTCAGAGGATTCATTAGGCTTGCAGAAACACAAAGGACGATACATGTCCAAGGATCTCTTAAGGCAGTGGCAGGTAGCTAGTATTCCCTTTATCATGTACTGCATCTATACACAGTGGACGAATCATAGATACATAGAAAATAGGCGCAGAAGTAGGCCATTTGGCCCCTTCGAGCCAGCACTGCCTTTCAATATGATCGTGGCTGATCATCCTGAATCAGTACCCCGTTCCTGCTTTTTCCCCATATCCCTTGTTTCCGACAGCCCTAAGAGCTAAATCTAACTCTCTCTTGAAATTATCCAGTGAATCGGGCTCCACTGCCTTCTGTGGCAGAGAATTCCACAGATTCACAACTTTCTGCGTGAAAATGTTTTCCCTCATCTCAGTCCTAAATGGCCTACCCCTTACTCTTAAATTGTGTGACCCCTGGTTCTGGACTCCCCCAACATCGGGAAATAATTTCCTGCATGGAGCCTGTTCAATCCCTTAAAAATTTGATATGTTTATATAATATATCCTCTCATCCTTCTAGATTCCAGTGACTACAAGCCTAGTCGATCCATTCTTTCATCATATGTACATCTTAGGCTCAATTGTAATCGATTGTAAATGTTGTCTTTCCGTTGACAGGTTAGCACGCGACAAAAGCTTTTCACTGTACCTCCGCACACATGTCAATGAAAACTAAACTGAAACTAAATATTATTGAGTTTAGTTTATTGTCACGTGCAGCGATATACGGTGAAAAGCTTTTGTTGCTTGCTATCCAGTCGGCGGAGAGACAAGGTCACTGCTGCTGTACTGTGGGCAGTTCCAGTCACTACATTCTGAAAATTATTTGATTATACTGGAAGGGCTGCAAAGGAGATTCATCCGAAAATTGTGTAGGAAGGAACTGCAGATGCTGGTTTAAACCGAAGATAGGCACAAAATGCTGGTGTAACTCGGTGGGACAGGCAGCATCTCTGGAGCGAAGGAATTCCTTCCCTGAGTTACTCCAGCATTTTGTGCCTATCTTCGGTTTAAACCAGCATCTGCAGTTCCTTCCTGCACAATTTCCGGATGAATCTCCTTTGTACTTCCTGCGGCAGCTGAGGAAGCACAATCTCCCACAGGCAATGATGGAGCAATTCTACACGGCCATCGTAGAGTCTGTTCTCACCTTCTCCATCATGGTCTGGTATGGCTCAGCCACCAAGCACGACATCCGGAGGCTGCAGCGAATCGGCCGATCAGCTGAGAAGGTTATTGGCTGCAACCTTCCCTCCATTGATGAACTGTACACTGCAAGGGCCAGGAAGCGAGAGGGCAAGATCATCTCTGACCTCTCTCATCCTGGCCACAAACTCTTTGAATCACTTCCCTCTGGAAGGCGACTCCGGACTGTCAAAGCTGCCACAGCCAGACATAAAACCAGCTTTTTTCCACGAGTAATAGCTCTACTCAATAACCAAAAATCTGTAGCCTCCTTTTGCTCTGGTGTTTTATGTAATTCACATGTTTAATCGATAATGTTTTATTATTAATGTTTAATGTTTTATGTGTCATTCCTAACTGTCACTGTATGTCATGTTGTCACTTGCGGGCGGAGCACCAAGGCAAATTCCTTGTATGTGAATACTTGGCCAATAAACTTTTTCATTCATTGATTCATTTTGTGTCTATCTTCATCAGAAAAATGTCTGGTTGGAGCATTTACAAGGAAAGATTGGATAGGCTGGGTTTGTGTCTCTTGAGGTGAGGTTTAAAAAAAAATGTAGTGCACATAGATAGGGTAAATAATAATACTTTACCCCCAAGTATATAACCAGGGTGTATAACCAAAGTGCTGGAGTAACTCTGAGAGTCAGGCAGCATCGCTGGAGAACATGGATAGGTGACGTTTCGGGTTGGGTAGTTCAAGAAAGCCACCAATAGAAATATACTGTGTAGGAAGGAACTGCAGATGCTGGTTTAAACCGAAGATAGACACAAAATGCTGGAGTAACTCAGCAGGACAGGCAGCGGCTATGGAGAGAAGGAATGGGTGACGTTTTGGGTCGAGACCCTTCTTCTACTCACAGCTATTTTCTCCATTATTGCAGCTTTTCCCTGGAAAGGTTGTCCTTCCCATGTTAAGCACGAACAGTCGCTCTGGAAGTGGAAAAATTATCGCAAATTTAAGCGGATGTTTAAAGTCTTCAGACAGAAAAATCACCAGGCACACCAAGTTTGTTGTAACAGCATCTCTTACGCTTTCAAGTGCGAGAAATCGGATAGAGTCATAGGGCGATACCATGGGGAAACAGGCCCTTCGGCCCAACTTGCCCACGCCGATCAACATAGAAACATAGAAAAATAGGTGCAGGAGTAGGTCATTCGGCCCTTCGAGCCAGCACCGCCATTCAATGTGATCTTGGCTGATCATCCAAAATCACTACCCAGGTCCTACTTTTTCCCCCATATCCCATGATTCCTTTCGCCTTAAGAGCTAAATCTAACTCTCTCTTGAAAACATCCAGTGAATTGGCCTCCACTGCCTTCTGTGGCAGAGAATTCCACAGATTCACAACTCTCTGGGTGAAGAAATTTTTCCTAATTTCAGTCCTAAATGGCTTACCCCTTATTCTTAAACTGTGACCCCTGGTTCCGGACTCCCCCAACATCGGGAACATTTTTCCTGCATCTAGCCTAATAGGAGCAGAATTAGGCCATTCGGCCCATCAAGTCTACTCCGCCATTCAATCGTGGCTGATCTATCTCTCCCTCTTCACCCCAATCTCCTGCCTTTCCATAACCCCAGACACCCGTACTAATCAAGAATCTATCTCTGCTGTAAAAATATCCATTGACTTGGCCTCCACAGCCTTCTGTGGCAATGAATTCCCCAGATTCACCACCCTCTGACCAAAGAAATTCCTCCTCATCCCCTTCCTAACGGAACGTCCTTTAATTCTGAGGCTGTGACCTCTGGTCTTGGCTTCTCCCACTAGTGGAAACATCCTCTCCACATCCACTCTATCCAGGCCTTTTACAACTCGGTAAGTTTCAATGAGGTTCCCCCTCATCCTTCTAAACTCCAGCGAGTACAGGCCCAGTGCTGTCAAACGCTCATCATATATGAACCCAACTCATACCTGGGATCATTCTCGGAAACCCCCTCTCCAGCGCCAGCACATCCTTCCTCAGATATGGGGCCCAAAATTGTTCACCGTACACCAGTTACAACTGCAAAACTGTGCAGACTTACATATAGAGTGCCGAGCTGAGTTCGGTCTCGATCAAACTGTTGATAATAGTGCTGCACAAAACCTCTGCCGATCTGGTCCCACAATGGTTGTTGAGCCATTTTGCTATCCAATAGTGAAAGAAACCGTCCTGTAACAGAGGTGTTAAAGTATAATTATGTTTTCAACAATTCATTCGGGACATTTCTGCTTCCTCTCCTTCGAGCCAATCAATTATAGAAAACATAGAAAAGTGGTGCAGGAGTAGGCCATTCGGCCCTTCGAGCCTGCACCGCCTAGGTGTAATTTTCATAAGATCATAAGTGATAGGAGCAGAATTAGGCCATTCGGCCCATCATGTCTACTCCGCCATTCAATCATGGCTGATCTATCTTTCCCCATTAACCCCATTCTCCTGCCTTCTCCCCATAACCTCTGACACCCGTACGAATCAGGAATTGATAAATCTTCCTCCCTTCCACTCCCCTCCCCTCATGGTTCTCGATTCCCCTACTCTGGGTAAGAGACCCTGTGCGTTTACCCGATCTACTCCTGTCATGTGGTCTTGGGCTATTCAGGCTTGTTGTCATGCAGTCTTCTCCGATGGTCGCCACCTTGTGGCGGAGGAGAAGCTTGCGTGTGTCCTCAAATCTGAGGGCTGATTAGTCTGGAACAATGAGGCACTGGTCAGGCCGCATTTGGGATATTGCGAGCAATTTTGGGCACCATATCTGAGGAAGGATGTGCTGGCGCTGGAGAGGGTCCAGAGGAGGCTTACAAGAATTATCCCAGGACAATAGACAATAGGTGCAGGAGTAGGCCATTCGGCCCCTCGAGCCAGCACCGCCATTTAATGTGATCATGGCTGATCATCCCCAATCAGTACCCCGTTCCTGCCATCTCCACATATCCCCTGACTCTGCTATCTTTAAGAGCCCTATCTAGCTCTCTCTTGAAAGTATCCAGGGAACCGGCCTCCACCGCCCTCCGAGGCAGAGAATTCCACAGACTTACAACCCTCTGTGTGAAAAAGGAATGAGTGGGTTAACATATGATGAGCATTTGTCGGCACTAGGCCTGTACTTGCTGGAGTTTAGAAGAATGAGGGGGGACCTCATTGAAACGTTCCGAATAGTGAAAAGCTTGGATACAGTGGATATGGAGAGGATGTTTCCACTAGTAGAAGTGTCTTGGACCAGAGGGCGCAGCCTCGGAATTAAAGGATGTTCTTTTGGGAAGGAGATGAGGAGGAATTTCTTTCATCAGAGGGTGGTGAATCTGTGGAATTCTTTGCCATAGAAGGCTGTGGAGGCCAAGTCAGTGGATATATTTAAGGCAGAGATAGATTAGTACAGGTGTCAGAGGTTATGGGGAGAAGGCAGGAGAATGGGGTTTAGTTTAGTTTAGAGAAACAGGCCCCTCGGCCCACCGAGTCCGCACCGACCAGCGATCCCCGCACATTAACACTACCCTACACACCCTAGGGACATTTTTTAAAATATTTACACCAGGCCAATTAACCTATAAACCTGTACGTCTTTGGAGTGTGGGAGGTAATCGAAGATCTCTGAGAAAACCCACACAGGTCACGGGTAGAACGTACAAACTCCGCACCCGTAGTCAGGATGGAACCTGGGTCTCTGGCGCTGTAAGGCAGTAGCTCTGCCGGTTAAGAAGGAAAGATAGATCAACTGCGACTGAATAGCGGGGTAGACTAGATGGGCCGAATGGCCTAATTCTACTCCTAGACCCTATGAACATGAGCAGACAGAGGGTGGTGGTTGTGCAGTGGATGGGGCTGCAGCAGGGAGATACTCCTTACCATCATGGAGTCCATGCCACTGGACCTATGTCTGTCTTGGCCAAAGACCAAGTGGACCAACCTCCTCACGTTAAAATGTCACGTGCAGACGTCCACCTGGAGGGACATACCACCCGCACAACCCGCACATCAAAGAGCGGTGGTAACCAGCAATTAGTGACGGGAGGAGCATACTGATCGTCTGGCCACTCTCAGCCATGACGTGGGTGCCATGGGCACCGCCAGTCATGGGCAGCACGGTGGCGCAGCAGTAGAGTTGCTGCCTCACAGCGCCAGAGAGCCGGGTTCAATGCTGACTGCGGGTGCTTGTCTGTTTGTACGTTCTCCCCGTGACCTGCGCGGGTTTTCACTGGGGGCTCTGGTTTCCTCCCGCACTCCAAAGACGTACCGGTTTGTTGCTTAATTGGCTTTGGTAAAAATGATAAATTGTCTCTCGTGTGTAGGATAGTGTTAGTGTACGGGGGTCGCTGGTCAGTGAGGACTCCGTGGGCTGAAGGGCCTGTTTCCGCCTATCTAAACTAATCTAAATCTCACATCACATTGATCATCATCCACTCAGTATAGATTGTCTTTGGGAAGCTACTGTCATCTGACTGGAAGCTAGCCATTCCCAGAATGAGTTTAGAAGTCCTCACCGAGCAATTTATTTCATGTTAGCTGTTGTATGAAAGCAAACTAGGATACTGCCATTAAGAATAACATTGATTTTTTTCTAAAGGAATTCATCGAGTCATACGGCGTGGAAACAGGCCCTTCGGCCCAACTTGCCCACACCGACCAACATGTCCCTGCTACACTAGTCCCACCTACTGCATTTGGCCCATATCCCTCTAAACCTTTCCTATCCATGTACCTGTCTAACTGTTTCTTAAACATTAGGATAGTCCCAGCCTCAACTACCTCCTCCAGCAGCTCTTTCCATACATCCAACATCCTTTGTGTAAAAAAGTTACCCCTCAGGCTCCTATTTAATCTGTCCCCCCCCTCGCCTTAAACCTATGTCCTCTGGTTCTCGATTCCCCTCCTCTGGGCAAGAGACTCTGTGCGTTTACAAAATCTATTCCTCTCGTGATTTTGAACAACTCGAAAAGATCATCCCATCATCCTCCTGTGCTCCAAGGACTAGAGTCCTCGCCTGCTCAACCTCTCCCTGTAGCTCAGGCCCTCAAGTCCTGGCAACATCCTCGTAAATCTTCTCCGCACCCTTTCCAGTTTGACAACATCTTTCCTATAACATGGTGTCCAGAAATGAACACAATATTCTAAATGTCTTGCAATATTCTAAATACCATGCAAAAAGCCTTTTTGACCACCCCTGTGACACCACTTTCAAGGAACTATGTACCTGCACTCATAGATCCCTCTGCTCTACAACACTTCTCGGAGTCCTACGATTCACTGTGTAGGTCCTGCCCATGTTGGACTTAATTCAGTAAAGATTATCTCTGGGAAACTATCAGTATCTGTCTGGAAGACAGAACTCCCATAATGAGTTTAGTAGACTTTTACATGGCAATATATTTTGTGCCTGCTGTTGTAAAAAAGCAAACCGGGACACTTTACTGACTTTATATTGCACTAAACGTTATTCGTGTTATTTTGTGCAGAAGATAGACACAAAGGGCCGAATGGCCTCCTCCTGTACCTATTTTCTGTTTCTATCTTTCTAAAATGCTGGAGTAACCCCAGCGGGACAGACAGCATCTCTGGATAGAAGGAATGGGTGATGTTTTGGGTCGAGAACCTTCTTTGGACTGAAGTCAGGAGAGCGGGGGATCAGAGATAAGGAAGTGTGAGGTGTGGAAACGAAACAAAGGGGTAGTTCAAGGAAAATGTTGAATAGATCGTTGCTAGTTGGGAGAAGGTAACAACAACAAAGCAAAGAGATAAAATGTAATCGGAGACAGTCAGACTGGTCGGAAAACTGGGAAGGGGTGGGGGGGATGGCGAGAGAGGGATAGCAAGGGGTGCTTGAAGTTAGAGAAGTCAATGTTCATATCGGTGCACAAGCGAAACATGAGGTGCTGTTCTGAGCACGAGGTGGAGCTGCTGCGCAAACACGTGGAGACTTTATGCTGTAAAATGTTACTCCAGCAGCAACTTTCAAACCAACTTTTGCTCCCAGCTGAGTGCAGCAGGGGGATGGTGCAAGGTTGCAAACTTGCAAGATCGGTGCAAGGGGACGGGTGGGGTCGGCAAGGCCCCCAGAGGGGAATGAGGAGAGGGATTACCCGGGACAGGTGTGGGGGTGGGGGTGGGGGCTGCTCTACTCCCCAGGCCGATGACTCACACCCACGGTGGGGCGGGTTAGGGGACCATAGCTGGCCGCTACCCCTCATCCACAGCCCACCCCCCGCTGCTGCAACACCGCGCCGCGCCGCGCCGCGCACACCCCTCCAGCACTCACCCGGAGCCCGCGCACAGGAGGCGCGCACCCCCCACTGACGCGCGCCCCCGACACACACACACACACACACCCCGGGGAAAGCGCGTCCCCGACACACACACACACCCCGGGGAAAGCGCGCCCCCGCCCGCCTGCAGGTCCTGCAGCCTCATCGCTGGGATCACACACACAGTGTGCAGAATGCACATACTGAGCATCTGGAATAGACAGACATTATATACAGATATATATTTAATTCTCCCTCTCTATATATATATATGCACACAAGAGAATATATATAGGTACACAAAAATGCTGGAGAAACTCAGCGGGTGCAGCAGCATCTATGGAGCGAAGGAAATAGGTAACGTTTCGGGCCGAAACCCTTCTTCAGAGAAAATATATATATATGCACATATATATAGAGAGAGAGACCAACATGCACATATGCACGCACACACTAATTGACATTAACTGACACTAAGAAATTAATATTGAATTGTTAAACTTGCTATTCTGTTATACTGCTTACAGCTGCAAGAATTGTAGCAATCAATAAAGGGCTATCGGTCTATTGCGAGTATATGTACAGGGGCATATCTATCCATGCACTGTATACTTGTATTTATATTTATGCATTTTAAATATGTATGTTATGTTTTATACTTTGGCAATATAACGATGTATTTTATCATGCCAATAACGTTTTTATTAAATTGAAATTGAAATTGAATTGAGAAAATTATATATCTGTATATGAGGTAGACAAAAAATGCTGGAAAAAACTCAGCGGGTGAAGCAGCATCCTTGGAGAGGAGAAATATAATAGTATATAATAGACTAGCTCCAGATTTTATAATATAAGCAAACATGTTATGTATCTGCATATAATGTCTGTCTAGCTCCAGATTTATATATATATATATATATATATATAAAAGATCAAATATATATTTAAAATCTGGAGCAAAATAAATTATATGTACATATATATTCTGAGCAAGGCAGAAATTTTATATATATATATACTTTGCAGCAAAACAGAAAATTTGCATATATATATATATATACTCTTGAAGCAAGACAGAAATTATATATTCTGGAACAAGGCAAAAATGGTATTTATATATAATCTGGAGCAAAACATTACACATAATATATATATATATATATATATATTTATAATTTGGAGCAATCAGAATTTTGTTTTATACATCTATATGTGTAGCATATATATATATATAACTTGTTTTTGTATATGCATTATTATTCTTTTTTTATTTACTAAACCTCTGTTGATGTTTTCAAGAGAGATATAGCTCTTACAGCTAATGGAATCAAGGGATACGGGGAGAAAGCAGGAACGGGGTACTGATTTTGTATTATCAGCCATGATCATATTGAATGGCGCTGCTGGCACGAAGGGCTGAATGGCCTACTCCTGCATTATTTTCTATGTTGTTTATTGTACCATATTTACATATCCGCTGTGTTGCTGCAAGTAAGAATTTCATTGTTCCGTTTCGGCACAAAAGACAAGAAAATACTCTTTAAAGTTTATTGAGAATAAAAAAACACATACAATCCAAAAACAGTGCAAATAAACTCTTCAGAATTCTCGGTGTCTATACATTGAGTGGTGTCATACTCAGTGGTGTTTGTGCCTGTTGTTACACAAAACACACATGTGAAACAAGGCAGAAAGAGTAAGGAGCAAGATAGAGAGCTGCACAGTGGCATCGCAATAGAGGTGCTGCCTTACAGCGCCAGAGACCCAGGCTCGATCCTGACTATGGGTGCTGTCTGTACGGAGTTTGTACATTCTCCCCGTGACCTGCGTGGTTTTTCTCTGGGATCTTCGGTTTCCTTCCGCACTCCAAAGACGTACAGATTTGTAGGTAAATTGGCTTGGTGTAAATGTAAAATTGTCCCTAGTGTGTGCATGGTAGTGTTAATGTGCGGGGATCGCTGGTCGGTGCAGACTCGGTGGGCCGAAGGGACTGTTTCCACACTATCTCTAAACTGAACTAAACTAAAACTAAGAAAGGAATTACTCCAGAACTTTGTCTTTTTTTTAAACCAACATCTGCAGATGCCGCCCAACACAGGCGACTATTTGCGTGCGACCCACAGAAGCAGATCTGCAAACTCACATTACAATCGCTCCACACTCTTAAATCTAGTTTCCCACAGCAACACTTCCTACTTTAACTATGATCTTCTTAGAAACATAGAAAATAGGTGCTGGAGGAGGCCATTCGGCCCTTCGAGCCAGCACCACCATTCATTGTGATCATGGCTGATTGTCCCCAATCAATAACCCGTGCCTGCCTTCTCCCCATATCCCTTGATTCCACCAGCCCCTTGAGCTCTATCTAACTCTCTCTTAAATCCATCCAGTGATTTGGCCTCCACTGCCCTCTGTGGCAGGGAATTCCACAAATTCACAACTCTCTGGGTGAAATTTTTTTTCTCACCTCAGTCTTAAATGGCCTCCCCTTTATTCTAAGACTGTGGCCCCTGGTTCTGGACTCGCCCAACATTGGGAACATTTTTCCTGCATCTAGCTTGTCCAGTCCTTTTATAATTTTAAATGTTTCTATAAGATCCCCCCTCATCCTTCTAAACTCCAGTGAATACAAGCCCAGTCTTTTCAATCTTTCCTCATATGACAGTCCCGCCATCCCAGGGATCAATCTCGTGAACCTACGCTGCACTGCCTCAATCACAAGGATGTCCTTCCTCAAATTAGGAGACCAAAACTGTACACAATACTCCAGATGTGGTCTTACCAGAGCCCTATACAACTGCAGAAGAACCTCTCTACTCCTATACTGAAATCCTCTTGTTATGAAGGCCTACATTCCATTAGCTTTCTTCACTGCCTGCCGTACCTGCACGCCTTCTTAAACTCCTTTCAGATCTGTCCTTCCCAGCTGTTATCAGATAACTGAATTAAAGATAGCGGAGTCAGGGGATATGGTGAGAAGGCAGGAACGGGGGTACTGATTGTGGATGATCAGCCATGATCACATTAAATGGCAGTGCTGGCTCGAGGGGGCCGAAAGGCCTACTCCCGCACCTATTGTCTATTGAATCATCCTACCGCAACCAGAGAGCAGTGCTGAACTACTATCTACCTCTTTGATGTTCCTTTGGCTATCCTTGACCGGACTTTACCTTGCACTAAACGTTATTCCCTTATCATGTATCGGTACAATGTAAATGGATTGATTGTAATCATGTATTGTCTTTCAGCTGACTGGTTAGCACGCAACAAAAGCTTTTCACTGTACCTCGGTAAACATGACAATAAACTAAACTGAACTGAACAGTTCATTGTGTTGATTTGTGGATGTGGCATGGATGGCACTCAGATTGAACATTCTCCAAAGTCCAACGCGAGCTGTTTCATTATCAAAAGGAAATTATAATCACAACTGGGCCCAGTGGGCTCATTGGTCGATATCATTACTCTTCACCTCATAGAAACATAGACAATAAGTGCAAGAGTAGGCCATTCAGCCCTTCGAGCCAGCTGAATATGATCATGGCTGATCACCCAAAATCAGTTCCCCGTTCCTGCTTTTTCCCCATATCCCACGATTCCGTTAGCCCTAAGAGCTCGATCTAACTCTCTCTTGAAAACATCCAGTGAATTGGCCTCCACTGCATTCAGTGGCAGACAATTTCACAGATTCACAACTCTCTGGGTGAAGACGTTTTTCCTCATCTCAGTCCTAAATGTCCTTATTCTTAAACTCAGCGGGTGAGGCAGCATCTATGGAGAGAAGCTGCCTATTCCTTCTCTCCGTAGATGCTGCCTCACCCGCTGAGTTTCTCCAACATTTTTTGTCTACCCTCGATTTTTTCAACATCTGCAGTTCTCTCTTAAACACCTTACTCTTAAACTGTGTGACCCCTGGTTCTGGACATCCCCAACATGGGGAACATTTTTTCTGCATCTAGCCTGTCCTATCCTTTAAGAATGTTATGTTTCTATAAGATCCCCTCTCGTCACAAACGCTCATCATAGGTTAATCTACTAATTCCTGGGATCATTCTTGTAAACCTCCTCTGGACCCTCTCCAGAGCCAGCACAGCCTTCATCCAATATGGTGCCCAAAATTGCTCCAAATATTCCAAATGCGGCCTGACCAGCGCCTTATAGAGCATCAGCGTTACATCCGTTTTTGTTCACAAGCCCTCTTGAAATAAATGCTGGCATTGCGTTTGCTTTCTTTACTACCGATTCGACTCGCAGATTAACCTTTTGTGAGTCCTCCACCAGCACTCCCAAGTCCCTTTGCACCTCATGATGGAACCAGTCATTGTCTCACCAGTATCATACAGTACTGAGACAAATTAAGTTAAGTCTTAAATTGTTGGAGTCAGGTGGTGCATGATCCTGCTAGAATATTGCCGCTTTCTGCATCTGGATTCTCCTGAAAGTTCTCAATAACATGAATGAGTTTATGAGCTAGGGATTCCCAAGAATCAGAAAATACATTGCATGCTTTTAAAGAAGCTTTGAGGAAATAGTCTATTTCCCTCCGAAACTAGAGGTATGCGTTTTCAAACTTTTATACCTCTTGCCTGATGGGAGAGAGGGGAAGAGGAAGTGACCAGGGTGAGACTGGTCCTTGATTATGCTGGTGAAGTGTAGATGGAGTCAATGGAAGGGAGGTTGGTTTGTGTGCGATGAACAGAGCAACATCCACAACCTTAAAAGTAGGACCGGTCGGTCGGTCCGCAATAACCAACCTGACCTCCCGGTGGCTCAGCACTTCAACTCCCCCTCCCATTCCGTATCTGACCTCTCTGTCCTGGGTCTCCTCCATGGCCACAGCGAGCAACACCGGAAATTGGAGGAAATGCACCTCATATTCCGCTTGGGCAGTCTACATCCTGGGGGCATGAACATTGAATTCTCCCAATTCTGCTAGCCCTTGCTGTCCCCTCCCCTTCATCAGCCCTCTGGTTGTCTCATCCCCTCCCCCAGCCCTCGGGCTCCTCCTCCGCCTTTTTTCCTTTCTTCTCCCCACCCCCTATCAGTCTGAAGAAGGGTTTCGGCCCGAACCGTTGCCTATTTCCTTCGCTCCATAGATGCTGCTGCACCCGCTGAGTTTCTCCAGCATTTTTGTGTACTTTAAAAGTAGGACGGTGTTCAAGTTTTGGAAGCAGTACTTGAAAGGGTACAAAGCTTAATCTAAGGGTCAGAGATGCAAAGGGCAAAAAAAAATTTCTGCGACTCTGGAGAGGGTCCAGAGGTTTACACGAATGATCCCAGGAATGAGTGGGTTAACATATGATGAGCGTTTGACGGCACTGGGCCTGTACTCACTGGAGTTTAGAAGGATAAGGGGGAGACCTCAAAGAAATTTACCGAAGACTGAGAGGCTTGGATAGAGTGGATGTGGAGAGGATGTTTCCACTAGTGGGAGAGTCGAGGACTAGAGGTCATAACCTCAGAATTAAAGGACGTTCCTTTAGGAAGGAGATGAGGAGGAATTTCTTTAGTCAGAGGGTGGTGAATCTGTGGAATTCTTTGCCACAAAAGACTGGAGTCCAAGTTAATAGATATTTTTAAGGCATAGATAGATTCTTGATTAGTACGGGAGTCAGGGGTTATGGAGAATGGGGTTAGGTGGGATAGATCAGCCATGATTGAATGGCGGAGAAGACTTGATGGACCGAATGGCCTACTTCTGTTCCTATCACTTATGAAATGAAATTGCAATGGACAGAGGACTAGTTCCAAATCAATTAAAACGAATTTCAACATCACGGAGAAATCTCGAGCATGATCAATACATATGGTATATCACCTTTCAGAGAAAAACAAAATTGGACTAATTTAAAAACTAATCAAGTACTGTAATGGATGCTTTGAGACAGTCAAACACCAGCACAGGCTCATCCTTCCTCAGATATGAGGCCCAAAAGTGTTCACAATGTCCTTGAAAATCATTTGCAGTGTGCGCTGCTTCGCAATAGATGGCAGTAAATGAAAGACTACCCAAGGAAAATATTCAAAGCCAAGGGAAAAACTACAACCTCAGTACTGTGTTCAAGAAACATTGAGGTTGTTTTCCTCTTGATAGCTGGTCATGAGGGCATTACATGGTTGACAAACTGTGTTATGTGACCGTATAAAGTGGGGATCAGACAGATCTACCAGCAGCACGAAGGTGCAGATATGGTAGAGCTCCTGCCTCACAGTGCCAGTTCAGTTCGAGTCTGATCTATGGTTCTGTCTGTGTGGTTTGCATGTTCTCCCTGTCACCGTGTGGGTTTTCCAGTTTCCTCCCACATCCCAAAGTCCTGCTGGGTTTGCAGGTTAACTGGTCCTCTAAAACAAATTGCTCCTAGTGTGTAGGGAGTGGGCAAGAAAGAGCGATAACATAGATCTATGCAGAGGTTGAGCAGGCTGGGACTCTATTCCTTTGAAGCACATGAGTGCGAGGGGTGATCTTATAGAGGTGTGTAAGATCATGAGAGGAATAGGTCGGGTAGATGCACAGCGTCTCCTTCCCAGAGTAGGTGAATCGAGGACCAGAGGACGTAGGTTTAAGGTGAGGGGGAAAAGATTTAATAAGAATCCGAGGGGTAAATTTTTCACACAAAGGATGGTGGGTGTATGGAACAAGCTGCCAGAGGAGGTAGTTGAGGCTGGGACTTTCCCAAAATTTACAAAGCAGTTAGACAGGTACATGGATAGGACAGGGTTGGAGGGACATGGGCCAAACGTTGGCAGGTGGGACTAGTGTAGCTGGGACATGTTGGCCCAAGGACTCTAACTAGTGTGAAAGGGTGATTAATGGTGGGTGTCGAGTCGGTGGGCCAAAGGGCCTGTTTCCATGCTGTATCTCTAATCTAAGATGGATTGTAAACTGCCATAAATTACTTTCAGCATAACTTCTGCAATAAAACATATATACAACATCACCGTGTGCAGGAGCTGCAGCTGCTGGTTTACACCGAAGATAGACACAAAATACTGGAGAAATTCAGCAGGACAGGCAGCATCTCTGGAGAGAAGGAAGGGGTGACATTTCGGGTCAAGACCCTTCTTCTCTCCAGAGATGCTGCCTGTCCCGCTGAGTTACTCCTGCATTTTGTGTCGGATTTTGGTTTTGTAAACCAACATCTGCAGTTCCTTCCTAAATAGTTATAGTCCAAACTTTAAATCAAAGCTCAACACCAAAAACGCATTTTTTTATTAGAAATTGTAGAAATTTAGAGAGAGACATGTCTGTTAAAAAAAAAAAGTTTATTTTAAATCTTTTGGTATTTTCGATGGATTTTCTGGATGATCTTCCTCTAATTCTAGCTCTTTTATGTCCTCACCTAATTCCTTCAGTTCCTCTTCTCTATCTGACAATGTGTCTGAGGAGTTTGTGCTGTATTTTTCTGACAAGTACATCTCCGGTGTAATGTCATCAAAACTGCAATTAAATTTCTTCTTCTTTAGTCGTAATTTTTTCAGCTGAGCTATTTGTTCTAGGTGCTGCTCTGACAATGTTAAATTATTTGTTTCCATTAATCGGTGAGTATTTTTCTTTTTGTATTCCAGTATTTGTTTGTTTAGCAAGTCGTGGTTAATACCGAAATGGTCAGGTTTGGACGATGGCCACTGGGATGAGACTGATATCGGTCCTAGATGTGTAGGCTTCAAGGCAGAGTCTACGGGGAATTGCCTGGAATAAAAAAGCATTAATTAAGTGATCCAGAGAAAATTAACCTTTGATAATGATTTGATCTTGGGCATATCAAGTGCCAGGCGGAAAGGTCAAAGTTCCATAAATTCATCTTGTCATCGTAGCAAAATTAGACAATTGGACCCATCGAGTCTACTCCACTATTCAACCATGGCTGATCTTTCTTTCCCTCTCATCCCCATTCTCCTGCCTTCTTCCCAAAACCACTGACAAAGGACAAAGGACATTTATTGTCACATACACCAATTGGTGTAGTGAAATTTGACTTGCCATGCAGCACACAAATAAAGATAACATTAAAGAATTTAACAATAAACATAAAAACATACCCCCACAATAGTTCCCACTGTGGGGGAAGGCAGCAAAGTCCAGTCCCATCCCCAGTTCACCCATAGTCGGGGCCTACTGAGGCCTCTGCAGTCGCCGATACAGCAGCCCGATGCTTCAGGCCCTCTCGCCGGATGATGAAATTCTGGCGTCGGGTGAACACTCTCAGCGGCTCGGAGGGTCTGGAGCGGCCGCTACCTCCCAGGAGACCACGGCTCCCGAGGTCTACGAGCCGCGCTGGTCGGAGCTCCGACTCTGGCGACCTCGTCGTGAGATCCTAGGCTCCGCGGTGTTTAAAGCTCAGCGCCGTCCGCGGCTGGAAGCTCCACAGACCGCGATCAAGAAACTGTCAATCTCCACTTTAAAAATACCTAATGACGGCCTCCACAATGAATTCCACAGATTCACCACCCTCTGACTAAAGAAATTCCGTCTCATCTCCTTGCCAAAGGTGCGTCTTTTATTTCTGAGGATATGGCCTCTGATCCCAGACTCTCCCATTGTTGGGAACATCCTCTCCACATCCACTCTATCCAGGCCTTTCACTATCTAAGAGTACAGGTGCATGGTTCCATGAAGGTCAAGTCGCAGGTAGATAAGGTGGTCAAAAAGGCTTTTGGCACTTTGGCCTTCATCAGTCAGAGTATTGAGTATAGAAGTTGGGAGGTCATGTAGCAGTTGTATAAGACGTTGGTGAGAACGCATTTAGAATATTGTGTTCAGTTCTGGGCACCATGTTATAGGAAAGATATTGTCAAGCTTGAAAGGGTGCAGAGAAAATTTATGAGGATGTTGCCAGGACTAATGAGTGTGAGCTATAGGGAGAGGTTGAGTACGCTGGATCTCTATTCCTTAGAGCGCAGGAGGGTGAGGGGTGATCTTATAGAGGTGTATAAGATCGTGAGAGGAATAGATCGGGTAACACAGTCTCCAGCCCAGAGTATGGAAATCGAGAACCAGAGAGCTTAACGTAAAGGGGTAAACATTTTTTAGAAATCTGGGGTAGACAAAAATGTTGGAGAAACTCAGCGGGCGAGGCAGCATCTATGGAGCGAAGGAATAGGTGAAGTTTCGGGTCGAGACCCTTCTTCAGTCTGATGTGGGGGCGGGAAGAAGAAAGGAAGAGGCGGAGACAGTGGGCTAGGGAGAGCTGGGAAGGGGAGGGGAAAGAGGGAGAAAGCAAGAACTACCTGAAATTGGAGAAGTCAATGTTCATACCGCTGGGGTGTAAACTACCCAAGCAAAATATGAGGTGCTGCTCCTCCAATTTACAGTGGGACTCACTCTGGCCATGGAGGAGGCCCAGGACAGAAAGGTCAGATTCGGAATGGGAGAGGGAGTTGAAGTGCTGAGCCACCGGGAGATCAGGTTGGTTGTTGTGAACTGAGCGGACGTGTTGGGCGAAGCGATCGTCAAGCCTACTCTTGGTCTCACCGATATAGAGCAGCTGACACCTAGAGCAGCGGATACAATAGATGAGGTTGGAGGAGGTGCAGGTGAACCTCTGCCGCACCTGGAAAGACTGATTAGGTCCTTTGATGGAGTCAAGAGGGGAGGTAAAGCGACAAGTGTAGCATTTCCTGCGGTTGCAAGGGAAAGTACCCGGGGAGGGGGTGGTTTGGGTGGGAAGGGACGAATTGACCAGGGAGTTACGGAGGGAGCGGTCTCTGCGGAAAACCGAAAGGGGAGGAGATGGGAAGATGTTGCCAGTGGTGGGATCCCGTTGGAGGTGGCGAAAATGTCGGAGGATTATTTGTTGTAATCTGAGGGATAACATTTTCACACAAAGTGTTGTGGGTTGATGGAACAAGCTGCCAGAGGAGGTAGTTGAGACAGGGACGTTCTCAACATTTAAGAAGCAGTTAGACAGGTACATGGATAGGACAAGTTTGGAGGAATATGGACCAAATGCGGGCAGGTGGGAATAGTGTAGCTGGGGCATGTGGGCCGGTGTGGGCAAGTTGGGCATGTTTTCACGCTATATCAATGACTCTATGCACATCTGCATTAAACTTTCCCCCTCTCACCATTCACATGGTTGAAAAGACTGGACTGGCAACTAATAAGTACTCAAGGCGTAAATAAAGTCTTAGTCGTTTGGACATTAGCACCAGTGAAAATAACCATGAAGCTGATTGGTATGGTGTTAAAGCCCAGTTTTGCTAATAACCATAAGGAATTTTCTTACATACAACACTAGTCCGCAAAATTTTGCCAACTGTATAAATGCTTTCTGGAATAAAACACCCCAGCTTGCCTCAGTTGTGAAAGCATTTCACTGGACAGCCAGGGATCAGCAAAAGATCACATCCTCCCAAGGCATGAATAATTTCACTTTCTGGTCAGCTCCACCCAGTCACACAGCCTGTAAATAGGCTCTTTGACCCAACTCGGCCATGCTGACCAAGATGCCCAATGGTGGTCTCACTTGCGTATATTTAAGAATGAACATTTAGGAAAGCTATGTCACAGTCATACAACGTGGAAACAGGCTCTTCGGCCCATGGCGCCCAAGCTGCCCCATCAGTCTGAAGAAGGGTCTAGACCCGAAACGCCGCCTATTCCTTCCCTCTATAGATGCTGCCTCACCTGCTGAGTTTCTCCAGCATTTTTGTCTACCTTTGATTTTTCCAGCATCTGCAGTTCTTTCTTAAACATTTAGAAAAGCTATCACATACAATGTGGAAACAGGCCCTTCAGCCCAAGGCGCCCAAGCTGCCCCATCTACACTAGCCCCACCTGACTGCATTTGGCCCAAATCCCTCTAGACGTTTCCTGCCCATGTACCTGCCCTAATGTCTTTTAAATGTAGTTGTAGTATCTGCCTCAACTACCTCCTCTGACAGCTCGTTCCATACACCCACCACCCTCTCGTTGTATCTTCCCCCCCTCCCCCCCAGAATAAAATACTGTACTGCAACTATCTCCAACTTTTAACATAGATTGTTGTTCTTACTGCTAAAGTTGACCTGTTAAAAAGGTTAATTCTTGCAAATCTTGTCATCAGAAAAATAAGCTAGCCTTCTTTTCAATGCATCTGCTCAAGTTGTCAAAATTCCTGTTTAGGGTCGGCACAGTGGCACAGCGGTAGAGCTGCTGCCTCACAGCTCCAGAGACCTGGGTTCGATCCTAACTGCGTGTGCTTGTCTGTACCGAGTTTGTACGTTCTCCCTGTGACCTGCGTGGGTTTTCTCCGGTTTCTTCCCACACTTCAAAGACGTACAGGTTTGTAGGCCAATTGGCTGATATAATTGTAAATTGACCTTAGTGTGTAGGATAGTTCTAGTGTGCGGGCATCGCTGGTAGGCGCGGACTCGGTGGGCCGAACTACATTGCAAACTTCTCTAAATGAAACTAAATAAACCAAACACATGACTTTAAATGTATCTTGGTCCATGATATCTTTGAGTTCATAAAGCCAATCTGCCAAGTCAAAACAAATTTAAAAGATATTATAAATAGTCGTTACCCATGGATGGAGTCCAAAACTTGTGATACATCAGAAGTCTCTTCAGGGCCGTAATCAGCAATTTCTAACAACCTCTCTACCTGTGAAAGGAAGCATGATTTGTTTTAATGTATATTTAAAAAATGTGTTGGCATTGTTTGTTGTTTTGCTGATCATGACAAATGAAATCACATTCTCGAGGAGTAGAAGCAAGGAACTGCGGGTGAGGGTGTACACTAGAGGACACAAAGTGCTGGAGTAACTCAGCGGGTCAGGCAGCATCTCTGGAGATCATGGACAGGCGATGTTTCGGGTCGGGACCCTTCTTCGGACTGATTGTAGGGGGGGGCGGGGTGTAAAGAAAGCTGGGAGAGAGAGGCAGAACAAAGTGCGGCAGGTAATATGTGTAGAAGGGTACTGAAGTTACTGGTATATACCGAAAATAGACACAGTGCTGGAGTAACTCAGCAGGTCGGGCAATATCTCTGGGGAAAAAGGATGGGTGACGTTTCGGGTCAGGACGCTTCTTCAGACTTAAAGTATAAGGGAGGAAACTGGAGGTAAGAAATGGCCAGAATAAAGCGGGGCCGGCAACAGATGACCAAGGAAGGGTGAGGCAGTTTGCAACCCAGCAGCAAGAACGTTGAATTCTCTAATTTTCAAGTAACCCTTGCATTCCCTTCCTCCCCCACCCTAGTCATCCTACTAATTCCACAGTTCGCATCCCTTGGTTATCACCTCTTCCCCAGCCAACAATGGTCCATTATGGGCTCCACCCTTCCTTGGTCATCTGTTGCTGGCCCTGCTTTGTTCTGGCCTTTTCTTACTTCAAGTTCCCTCACCTATACGTTCAATCTGAAGAAGGGTTCCGACCCGAAACGTCACCCATCCTTTTTCTCCAGAGATGCTGCCTGACCTGCTGAGTTACTCCAGCTCTTCGTGTCTGTCAGTGGCAGGTAATAAATAGGTGGACACTGGTGAAAGTTTCAGTTTGAGTTTTAGTTTCAGTTTGTTTATTGTCACGTGTACCGAGGTACAGGGAAAAGCTTTTGCTGCGTGTTCACCAGTCAGTGGAAAGACAATACATGATTACAATCGAGATGAAAGGGGGCTTGATAGGCAGACGGTTAGAGCACAGGCCAGAGATTTAGACCCAAGGTGTGAGACATCAGGGTTGATGCATCACAAATGGTGAAGCCACAGGAAGGAATGTAGAAGGTGGGGGAATGGGAGAAATAGGTCCATATTCCTGAGGAGTTAGTTGTAGACCTGCTGCTCTCTGCAGGACCAACTATGAAAGATTTGCCGGCACACAAAGCCTCATTAGTTGGCAGGAAACTTTCCATTTGCGCATGTGTTCACCATAGAAATGTGATCAATACCCACCTCAGCAATTGCTGCTTGTTCTTGGTCTCGAACAAAGACCACAGGTGGCACACAACCCATGACTTGATGGGTTATGAGAAGGTGTCTAGAAATTAATAAAACCAACAGAATTTGATTAGATTCAAAATGATCAACCTTCAAAGCAATAAATGGTGCATTTTCATTAACAATTTTTGGGCACTATTTTGAAAATTATACATACAGAGGGAGGGAGGGGAAGTGAGAATGAGGGAGGGGGGAGAGGGAGGATGGGGGAGAGGGAGGATGGATGGAGAGGGAGGAGGGAGGAGGGGGAAGGAAGGGAGGATTGAAAGAGAGGTCCAAACTCAGATCCGCCATGCTGTTATTGAATGGCTCTAAGGCAGGGGTCGGCAACCTTGTTCTGCATAGGGGCCGGGACGCATGTCTGTGAGCGGATGGCGGGCCATATCTATCACGTGTACACATGGATCCTGCCCCCATCCCGCACCGGATGGAAGGCATCAAATTACGTGTTCACATAGATCCCGCCCTTTCGAGGACGCCCCTAGTTACGGGCGCTCACCAACATGGCGCACCTACGGACCATTGCCTTGGCTCTGTCCTGAAGACAGTGGCTCAAATACTCACACACGCTCGTCGCCGGCCTATTGACAACCCCGATCCCGACAGTGTGTTTAAGAAAGAACTGCAAATGCTGGAAAAATCTAAAGTAGACAAAAAATGCTGGAGAAACTCAGCAGGTGAGGCAGCACCCATGGAGAACATGGATAGGCGATGTTTCGTTTCGGGTCGGGACCCTTCTTCGGACTGATTGTAGGAAGGGGGCGGAGCAGCGTCAGCCGCTTCTGAAGGGTCTCGACCCGAAACGTCGCCTATTCCTTCGCGCCACAGATGCTGCCTCACACGCATCCTCCAGCTTTTCCCAGCTTTTCTCCAGCTTTTTTGTCTACCTCCGATCCCGACAGTGAAACCCCGACACAGAAGGTGCGTGGCCGTGCCGGCGGCTTTGCGCAGGGTGTGGTACAGCCAGAGCTCATTGCGGCCACCACGCAGGCCTCCTTGTGTCACCGTGCCTGGGCACCGCAGCCTCGGGAGGTACCGGAGATGAAGGAAGTCGGCGGGCCGGATAAATACAGGGAAAAAAATACACCTGCAGGCCGGATGATTTCAGGTTACGGGCCGCATTCGGCCCGGGGACCGTAGGTTGCCGACCCCTGCTCTACGGTCTTGCTACACTCCCACTCCTGTTTATGTTCTTATTGAACAGGAGCTGGAGTGTACCAAGAATGTGAGTTCAGGAGCTGTGGATAGAAGACTAAAGCGAGACTAGTGTAGATGGGACATGTTGGTCGGTGCGGGCAAGTTGGGCCGAAGGTCCTGTTTCCACACTGTATGACTCTTATCTATTTAGTTAGTATCTAATTGCCAGATCAGGGGTTATTTAACTGAGGGCGGTGGGTAGATGGAACCAGCTGCCAGAGGAGGTAGTTGAGGCAGGTACTATAACAGCATTTAAAACACACTTCGACAGGTACATGGATAGGAAAGGTTCAGAGTGATATGGGCTAATCACAGCCAGATGGGACTAGGTTAGGTGGAGCATCTTGGACGAGTCGAGACAAAGGGCCTGTTTCTGTGGTGTGCCTACGAAAGATATTGATCATGCTTACCTTACACGGGGAGAATATTTTTCTAAGACTTTTTGAATGCGATTATCTTTTTCAAGCAAACCGCTTGGTACCCAGTAAGCACGACATGCTGAAAAATCCACAGTCAACAGAACCTGCAACAGTAGCACATCCATATCTTATTGCCAAAATGTGCACTCAATGGGATTCAATCTAGTTAATTCAATTGCCAATAGTTAGCTGGTACTTACCGACTCAAAAATGTAATTGTGCTACACTTCATCAGAATTATTGATATTATTGCCATTATTTAGACTTTTAGACAGGTACTTAGATAGAAACATAGAAAACCCCCATAGAAAACAGGTGCAGGAGTAGGCCATTTGGCCCTTCGAGCCAGCACCCTAGGACGGTTTTGAGGGATATGGGCCAAATGCGTGCAGGTGGGACTAGTGTAGATGGGACATGTTTGCCGGTGTGGGCAAGTTGGGCCAGAGGGCCTGTTTCCACATTGTATCACTCTATGACTGTTAAAAGTCCACTCTTCAAATGAAAACATTTATCCATTCCATCTCTCCCGCCCCCTAAAAAAATATTTGTTTTAAAACCTAACAAGGGGAGAAATTTTACTCTCTATAGAACTCTTTCACAGACAGTAGCAGAAGCTGAAATAATTGAATATATTCAAGGCCGAGATAGGTAAAACATCCATATATTGGGAGTCAAGAAATTTCCGGAATGGAAAAGAAAGTGGTTGAAGCCAAGAACAGATCGGCTGTGATGTTATTGTATGACTCTAAGTCCTGCTACACTCCTGTTTATTTAATTTAGTTTAGAGACGCAGCACGGAAACAGGACCTTCGACCCACCGAGTCCGCACCGACCAGCAATCCCTGCACATTGTCACTACCCGACACACACACGGGACAATTTTGCATCTTATATCAAGCCAATTAAGTCTAAAGCTTGTATGTCTTTGGAGCGTGGGAGGAAACCGAAGATCTAGGAGAAAACCCACGCAGTCATGGGGAGAACGTACAAACTCCGTACAGCCAGCACCCATAGTCGTGATCGAACCTGGGTCTCCGGCGCCGCAAGCGCTATAAGGCAGCAACTCTACCGTTGCCAAAATAAAACAGCTTGTACATCAATGGTGGGTCTGTCGAACTTGGTTGAATGGCGGAGTAGACTTGATGGGCCGCACGGCCTAATTCTGCTCCCATCACTTATGAACATGTCGGTTTATTGGAAGCCTTAACAGTAGGCATCGTGGAAACACTTTGGGTTTCCTCAGAGTGTTTCTCAGTCTGCACTGCTGAGGCTTTCAATAAACCGACTTGTTTAATAGACTCACCACTGATCTACAAGCTGATTTATTTTGTGTTTGTGCCTCTCTGAGCAAAGCCAGATACAGGGTAGGAGTATAGCACAACATTCCCTCCTACAGAGACAATATGGACCAACCTAAGAGCTGTAAAATGAATTGAATGAAGCAGGTACTTCTGATGGTTTCAGACCACTCGTTCAGAGTTCAATTGACAACTTAAAATATTGTGAAGTACAATGGGCTACAAGACTAAAACAGGTAATATAAACTTGGCGAGCATCCAAATGGAGTAAAAGTTCAGTCTTATCTGCGCTAAGAAATTACTACAGAAGGGAGGTTACAAGGTGAATTCCAAATGTTTGAGTTAAAAGTTGCTCTCAAGGGATGAATGCTGAAAATGGACCTGTTTTCACAAAATGTTAAATGGTCAGCTCGACATAGATTACAAAACCTACACCAAACCCAAACCAATTAGGAGCAGACGAGGGCATTCGATCCAATTTGAGATTCCAGCTACCAAAACAGATGTGTACAGCAATTCATTCTTCCCCCACACAATTAAAGCATGGAATAATCTCCACCCTACTATAGTTACCCAACCAGATGCAACTAAATTTAAGGTAGCACTTTCTTCCCAAGAACCCTTTCTGGCTTTAAGTCCTCCCTCCACCACCTCCAGTTTAAATTCCATTTGAATATTTTTGGAGGACCAGGAAAACAAGAAACCAAGAAGCCAATAGGCTTTTTTAAGAGATTCGTAAAATATGGATTTAAGAAAGCTCTTCTTTGGACAATTAAAAAAATGAGTGTGAAAACAAGAGGAAAGATAGGCTAATGATACTTTGGAATAGAATGATGTAGGATGGAGTGGTTGGGAAATAATGGAATGGAATCAACAATAAAAAACAGTCTGAATTAATCCCTATTAGAAACAGACTGAAAGAAAGACTTTTAAAAACAGACAGACTTTCCTTATCATCTGATTTGAATCTGTTTTCATACCTTACCCTTCTATATCTCCCTCTCCCCTGAGTCTGAAGAAGTGTCTCAACCCGAAACATCATCTATTCCTTCTCTCCAGAGATGCTGCTGTCCCGCTGAGTTACTCCAGCATTTCATGTCTAACTTCAGACATAAATACAGACAGACCCTATTAGAAACAGACTGAATGACAGACTTTAGTTTAGTTTAGAGAAACGGGCCCTTCGGCCCACCAAGTCCACGCCGACCAGCGATCCCCATACACTAATACTATCTTACATGCTAGGGACAATTTAAAACTTTACCAAACCAATTAGCCTACAAACCTGCACGTCTTTGGAGTGTGGGAGGAAACCAGAGCACCCGGAAAAACCCACGCAGGTCACAGGGAGAATGTTCAAACTCCGTATAGGCAGCACCCGTAGACAGGATCGAACCAGGGCCTCTTGCGCTGTAGGCAGCAACTCTAGCATTGCGCCACATAGAAACAGACAGTATGAATCCCTATTAGTTTTTTATTTCTACAGTTATATATTATAAACAAATGGATAAGAGTTTGGAGAATAACTATGTGGATCAATTATTCTATTTAGCATAAAATATTAATGCCCTTTTGAACATTACTACTCACAAAAATTACATTTCATCAATGCATGACAGCACATTGCATATTATTATATATTCGGCTTACACCCCAGCGGTATGAACATTGACTTCTCTAACTTCAAGTAACTCTTGCTTTCCCTTTCTCTCCATCCCCTCCCCCTTCCCAGTTTTCCGACCAGTTTGACCGTCTCCGACTATATTTTATCTCCGATGCTTTGTTGTTACCTTTTCCCAGCTAACAATGATCTATTCTACATTTTCCTTGAACACCACCCCCTTTGTCCTGTTTTCACACCTTACACTTCCTTATCTATGTATCTCCCTCTCCCCTAACGTCAGTCTGAAGAAGGGTCTCAACCCAAAACATCACCCATTCCTTCTCTCCAGAGACGCTGCCTGTCCCACTGAGATACTCCAGCATTTTGTGTCCAGTGCATCCTCAATATATTCTCACTATCAAGTGCCCAGTAGAGTACAAATCACTGGCATTAAAACAGTCTGAATTCTTTCCATTCCTTGCATTATACCTCTGGATAGAACAAAGAAAATAAAGATGCCCTTACTTTGGATATCTCCACTTTCTCATCATATACCTTCCGGGCTGACTTCACTGCTGTTCAGCATATCTGTGATTGCTTTATAAAGGACTTTGTTCAGTGCCCGCATTCGGATTGTGTCCTCCTTTTTTACCCTGTGTTGAGGTTTCAACATATTCTCCAAACTCGAGGGCTTGTAAAGCTGCATGAAAACAGCAAACGGTACAGAGCAAATGTAGTCTCAGTTTAGTTTATGGTCGCGTGTACCGAGGTACAGTGAAAAGCTTTTGTTGCGTGCGCACAATTTCAAGTGTGTCTCGTAATTTTGTCCAGAGTAAATGAGGTGCCGGACCACCAGCTGCTAGAAAATCGGTGGTGGACCTGTAATTCTAATTGGGCTTAACATCCTCTAATGTTACACCTTGGACGGTGGGGAATGTTCTGAATCTTCGGTATCAGGGGGCAGTAGATCAAAGATCCTTCGCAGATCTGCAAATGATCAAGGCAGACTTTCTGTGATGCATTACTGCTCTTGGTTGAAAAGTAACTTTGCAGTTATTTGGATTTTTATGTCCCCAGGCTACAATATCCAGATTACGTGTCAGGGCCAGAATTTGGTTTTAGTTTTTTTTAAATTTAGAGATACCGCGCGGAAACAGGCCCTTCAGCCCGCACCGACCCTGATCCCCGCACATTAACACTATCCCACACACACTAGGGACAATTTAACATTTTATACCAAACCAATTAACCTACAAACCTGTACATCTTCGGATTGTGAGAGGAAACGGAAGATCTCAGAGAAAACCCACGCAGGTCACGGGGAGGACGTATGAACTCTGTACAGACAGCAAAGTCAATGCTAGCATTTATTTCAAGAGGGCTTGTATACAAAAACAGGGATATAATGCTGAGACTCTATGGTGGCGCAACGGTAGAATTGCTGCCTTACTGCGCCAGAGACCCGGTTTTGATCCTGACCACGGGTGCTGTCTGTACGGAGTTTTACGTTCTCCCCGTGACCAGCGTGGGTTTACTCTGAGATCTTCGGCTTCCACCCACAATCCAAAGACGTACAGGTTTGTACGATAAATGGCTTGGTATAAATGTAAATTGTCCCTAGTATGTGTAGGATGGTGTTAATGCGCGGGGATCGCTGGTCGGCATGGACTCCGTGGGCCGAAGAGCCTGTTTCGGCACTGTCTCTCAAATTTTTTTTTTTTCCTAATGTTTATTTTATTAGAAGCAATTGTACAAGAATAAAGCAATCGGCATAACAATTATACAATTTTCGTACATTTATTTTTAACATTTTATAAACTGATAAATGAATCAGGAAAAAAAAAGTAAAAAGGAAAGAATTAAGAAAAAGAAGATACATAAAAGAGAAAAAAGACACCTGAACTGGCAAAGAAATGAGAGGGAAAAAAAGAGAAAAGAAAAAACGGAGATATGTCCCACTACCCTTCCCTTCCACCCCCCCCCCCCCCACCCCCGCTCACCCATCCCAAGCATCGGCGTTACTATCTCTCTAAATCTATGATTTAAGATCTGACAAGTATCAAGGAGACTATTGTGTTAAAGAAGGAACTGCAGATGCTGGAAAATCGAAGGTACACAAAAATGCTGGAGAAACTCAGCGGGTGCAGCAGCATCTATGGAGTGAAGGAAATAGGCAACGTTTCGGGCCGAAACGCTTCTTCAGACTGAAGAAGGGTTTCGGCCCGAAACGTTGCCTATTTCCTTCGCTCCATAGATGCTGCTGCACCCGCTGAGTTTCTCCAGCATTTTTGTGTACCTTCAAGGAGACTATTCACTGCTCCAGAAACCATGTACATTCCATTTAATCCATTAACAAGTTTCTTGCACAAATTAGCAAAGACCAGGACTATTTATTTTGGCAAGAAAAAACGTCAGCTATTTCTTAATTCTGTTCTTACCAGTTGTGATCCCAGTGTAGGACTATCATACCAAAACTTCTTCCTGTGTGGAAACAGAAAAAAACAGGTTGTTGTACAATTTTTGCTGAAGTACAGTTTTAGGTTGTGGTTACACTAATCCGTGACAATGAATTATCAATAACAATTAGTGCCAGTAAATTTACCGACAGCCCTCCCCTGTTCCGCCTCTTCTCCATCACCAAGCACAACCCTGTCATTGAAATCTTTCACAAAGTTGCACATCTCCTACAAGATCTGGATAGACAAGAGAGCACAGAAATGTGCTCTTTTAGCACTGCAGGTCTGTGCCAGCCCATCAAACACCCACTCACACTTAATCCTACTTCCATATTCCCATCAATTCCTTTAGAAAGGAGACGAGGAGGATTTTTTTTGGCCAGACGGTGAATTCATTGTTATGTTATAAACACAGCTGTAATTTCTACATGGTGAAACTCAAAATTATAAAAATGGCCTTTATTAAAATCTGACAATGTGCACTTTGACCACGTGTTTTTTTTCTCTATTACAAATCACAAATTGTGGAGTACAGAGGCAAATAAATAAATGATGGGTCTTTGTCCAAAACATTATGGAGGGCACTGAAGATGGATGTGGAGGCCAAGTCATTTGGTATTTTTAAAGTGGAGATTGATAGATCAGCCATGGTTGAATGGCGGAGACGACTTGATGGGCCGAATGGCCTAATACTGCTTCTATCTCTAATGATCTTACGATCCAGCCCCTGTCCATCTTAAGATCCAACCTCCCCACAGATACTGCTAGACCCGCTGTGATCCTCCAGCACTGTGTGTTTTGTTTTGGACTCCAGCACCTGCAGTTTCTCTATATTTATACATATATGTGTGTGTGCGTGTGCATGTGCGAGTGTGTGTGTGAACTTGAAGTTTCTTTATCTAAGATTCCAAAGTCTGCTTCTGTATGGCTACTGGGTGATTTTAATCTCCCTGATGTAAACTGGTCCAGCAATTCTCTTCGTACTGGAGGAAGAAATACCGCATGTAGCAAGATTATGTTGGATTTGGCCAATGATTTCAACCTCACCCAAATGGTTGATAAGCCCACTAGAGACAGAAATATACTTGACATGTGTTTTGTCAGCCATCCCTCCTTTGTATGTGATGTGACATCTGGCATAAGCGACCATGATGCTATTATTGTCCAAGCCAAGATGACAGCCAAAGCAGTTAGACCACAGAGAAGGAAGATTTTCCTCTACAAAAAGGCAGATTTCCCTTCCATAGATGAACACATATCAGAATTTAATGAGAAATTAACAGGAGAATATGTGGCAGCAACAGACATGTGTTTAGATTTTAAACAAGGTCTTGTCGGGGCCATGGACCGTTTTATTCCGTCAAAAATGTGTTCCACCAGATATAATTTACCGTGGGTAAATTCATCAATTAGGCGTGCAATTGGGGAAAAAACAAAGGCTTTATAACAGAGCAAGAAAATCTGGGTCAACTTCCGCATGGACAGATTTTAAGAAATGCTGGCGTTCAATTGACAGACAAATCAGGAAAGCGCATCAAGAATACATCCATGATGTGATAGGGGAAAGATTAAAATCAGAAGACACAAAGCCTTTCTGGAATTACATCAAGAAAATGAGCCAGGAAGTATTTGGAATCTCAAGCCTTACATGGCAGCAGACAAGGCCGAAGTGTTAAACCAGCAGTTTTGTTCGGTTTTTACTGAAGATTAATTCATGTCATTGAACTCACAACAAACTCCAAAAATTGCAGATCTTAAGGTAACAACGAACGGGGTGCAGAAATTATTGGAAGAAATAAAACTAAAGAAGGCATCAGGGCCAGACCAGATACCAGCCAGAGTTTTAAAGAATTGTTCAGCAAGCTTAGCTCCAGTCCTCCAAAAGATTTTTCAGAAGTCTGTGGTTTGTGGAGAACTCCCAGAAGATTGGTTGAATGCTAACATTGTCCCCATCTATAAAAAAGGAGATATTGTAGCGGCACCTGCTGGCGCGCGCCAATATCGAACCCACCGGTCGGAAGCCACGGGCACGTGACCCGGGAGGGGTCGGGGTTTTCGCGCGGTTTTGCTTTTCCCGTGACAGTTGTTCGACGACCACCGTTGTGGCCAGTCGCGTGTGTTGGACTTGTAGTGTCAGAGAACAAGTTTCGTAATAAACATTGTTCAAAGAAACTGATCGTTGTCTCTTCACCGCTAAATTGGATAAATCCTGCAAATTATCGCCCAGTTCCACTGACCTCCATACCATGCAAGATTCTCGAACATATAATCCACCGACATATTATGGACCTTTTCCAGAAGGTAATTCCAGAAATGACAAGGTACTAACAAACCACCAACATGGCTTTAGACAGGGTCGATCATGTGAAACCCAACTGGCGGGACTCATCGATGATCTAGCCAGGTCAGACTGACCTGATTATATTAGACTTCAGTAAGGCTTTTGATAAGGTTCCCCATAAGCGGCTCCTGTACAAGCTCAACCATGTAGGAATAGACGGCAACCTCTTAAAATGGATTGAGATCTTTTTGACAAGGAGACACCAGCGAGTTCTCTTGGAGGGAGAGACGTGTATTGAAACTTCTGTGACATCAGGTGTACCACAGAGGACTGTCATGGGGTCCATTGCTCTTCTTACTGTATATCAATGACATTCCAAATGCAGTTTCTTCCAGAGTTCGACTCTTCGCAGATGATGCCATCATTTATACAGAAATTAAAACACCAGAATTGTTGTCCTTACAGAAGGATCTGGATGCTCTCTGTGAGTGGGGAAAAACCTGGCAGATGTCATTCAATACAACCAAATGTCATACCATGCATGTCTCACACACGATTAAACCACTTTTATCGGAATACAACATGGGTAGCCATACATTGCTTGCTGTCGACCATCACCCATATCTAGGAGTCGAATTAAGCAAAGATTGAAGTTGGGCGACGCATATTAGTCAAGTGTCTAACAAAGCAAATAGAACTCAGCCTTCTCAAGAGAAATTTTCACGCATGTAGTACATCTGTCAAAGAGAATGCCTACAAGTCCTTGGTCAGGCTCAAATTGGAGTATTGTGGAGCCGTATGGGATCCTTTCAACAACAACAACAAGATCACCCTGGAGAAAGTACAACGCCGAGCAGCCCGCTTTGTATGTAATGACTACAAGCGCAAATCAAGCATGAATAATATGCTAACTTCTCTCGGATGGGATACCCTAGAGCTCCGCAGAATCAGGCTAAGACTTATTGCAATTTACAGAGATTCACAAAATCACGCCATCAAATCTCCCGTCATCCCAGAGCACCAACTGCCATGAAACAGGACAAAATAACGGTCCCTACATCATCAGCTCGCTACATTTCAATAAACTTTGCTACCAATATTCCCTTTACCCAAGGACTATAAGGGAATGGAATATGTTACCACCCAACACATGTGCTGCTCCCGATGTTAAGTCATTTAAAAAGGGGTTTGAGCAACTAGATCTCCTCAACTTGGTCAAAAAGGCCCACCTCAAAATGTAATCACTACTCTACTCACTCCGACCTGCGCGAGATAACCACTGATGAGGTGTTTGCGCAGTAATCAACCAGAACCAGTATGTGTGTGTATCTGCGTGTGTGTGTGTGTGTGTGTGTGCACCTGCATGTGTGCACGTGTGTGTGAGCACCTGAGTGTGTCTGGGTGTGTGCACATATGTGTGTATGTCTGCATGTGTGCACGTATGTGTGTGTGCACCTGCATGTGTACGGGTGTGTGTGCACCTGCGTGTGTCTGCATGTGTGCACGTATGTGTGTGTCTGCATGTGTGCACATATGTGTGTTTGCACCTGCGTGTGTCTGCATGTGTGCACCTGTGTGTGTGCCTGCATGTGTGCACCTGCGTGTGTGCACGGGTGTGTGTCACGTGTGTGTAGTATGTGTTTGTGTGCACCTGCGTGTGCACGTCTGTGTGTAGTATGTGTTTGTGTGCACGCGCGCGCACGTGTAAACATAGAAAAAAAGTGCAGGAGGCCGTTTGGCCCCTCGGGTCGTTGGGTATTCCCAGTCATTGGGAGGCCTTACTTTGTCTTGGAGAGGAATTTCTTGAGCGGGCTTCGTCTGTGGGCGAGCGCGGGGGCGGCGGTGTGCACGCGCGCGGCGGGGGCGGGGGCCTCGGGCACGAGCCTGGCCCTGGCCGTGACCGGGGCCCAGCGACGCAGCGCGCCCCCGAGGCCTGTGGTTATCGCCATCGCCGCCACTGTAGTAGTCGGTGCCATGAGGCGACCAGGTGGGTTGATCCGTGGACGGGGGGGGGGGGGAGGGGGCAGCGGGCTGGCGGTGACCCAGCGCCGGCACAGACGCCACGGCTACACGGTGCGGGAGCGGAGCGGCTGCCGGTGTCGACTCGACAACAACGACTCCCTTTACCCTCCCGCCGCCTGGCGTGCGCGCTCCCGCTCCCCTTGACGTGCGCGCCCACTCCCACGCCGTCCCCCGGGAGCGCGCGCGTCACCTGCACTGGGCTGGCCAGGAGGCGCGCTCTGCAAACACAAACACTCTCACACTGCATGGAGACAGCAAACGGTGCAAGCTTCAGCCAAACACTCTCTCCACACTGCATGGAGACAGCAAACGGTGCAAGCTTCAGCCAAACACACGCTCACACTGCATGGAGACTCCACACGGTGCAAGCTTCAGCCAAACACTCTCTCCACACTGCATGGAGACTCCACACGGTGCAAGCTTCAGCCAAACACACGCTCACACTGCATGGAGACTCCACACGGTGCAAGCTTCAGCCAAACACTCTCTCCACACTGCATGGAGACTCCACACGGTGCAAGCTTCAGCCAAAACACTCTCCACACTGCATGGAGACTGCAAACGGTGCAAGCTTCAGCCAAACACTCTCACACTGCATGGAGACAGCAAACGGTGCAAGCTTCAGCCAAACACTCTCTCACACTGCATGGAGACTCCACACGGTGCAAGCTTCAGCTAAACACACGCTCACACTGCATGGAGACTGCAAACGGTGCAAGCTTCAGCCAAACACTCTCTCCACACTGCATGGAGACTCCACACGGTGCAAGCTTCAGCCAAACACTCTCTCCACACTGCATGGAGACTCCACACGGTGCAAGCTTCAGCCAAACACTCTCCACACGTGCATGGAGACTCCACACGGTGCAAGCTTCAGCTAAGCAAGAGTCAAGAGTGTTTTATTGTCATATGTCCCAGACGGGACAATGAAATTCTTAGGTAGACAAAAGTGTTGGAGAAACTCAGCGGGAGCGGCAGCATCTATGGAGCGAAGGAAATAGGCAACGTTTCGGACCGAAACCCTTCTTCGTTGCCTATTTCCTTCGCTCCATAGATGCTGCCGCACCCGCTGAGTTTCTCCAACACTTTTGTCTGCCTTCGATTTTCCAGCATCTGCAGTTCCTTCTTAAACAATGAAATTCTTACTTGCTGCAGCACAACAGAATATGTGAATATGTAAACATTGTATATAACGGGGGAAAAAGGGAAAAGTTCAATAAATAACAAATAACAAACAATAAATAACAAATAATAATATAGTCTTTTGCAGTTCAGAGCTCAGAGCTTATTCGTTGTGTTTTGATAGCCTGATGGCTGTGGGGAAGCAGCTGTTCCTGAACCTGGACGTTACAGTTTTCAGGCTCCTGTACCTTCTTCCTGATGGCAATGGTGAGATAGTGTGTGGCCAGGATGGTGTGGGTCCTTTGTGATTTTGGCTGCCTTTTTGAGGCAGTGACAAACACACTGCATGGAGACAGCAAACGGTGCAAGCTTGAGCCAAGCATAAACACTCACACTCACAGGAGACCACACCTGGAGTATTGTGTGCAATTTTGGGCTCCTAATTTGAGGAAGGACATTATTGCTAATGAGGGAGTGCAACATAGGTTCACCAGGTTAATTCCCAGGATGGCAGGACTGACATATGAAGACATAATGACTGACATAAATGGACCGACAGGGCTTGTATTCACTGGAATTTAGAAGGATAAGAGGGGATATTATAGAAACATAACAAATTCTTGAGGGATTGAACAGGATAGATGCGGGAAAAATGTTCCCGATGTTGGGGGAGCCTGGAACCAGGGGTCAGTTTAAGAATAAGGGGTAGGCCATTTAGGACTGAGATGAGGAAAAACTTTTTCACCCAGAGTTGTGAATCTGTGGAATTCTCTGCCACAGAAGGCACTGGATGCTTTCAAGAGAGAGTTACATTTAGCTCTTAGGGCTAACAGAATCAAGGGTTATGGGGAAGAGCAGAAATGGGGTACTGATTTTGTATGATCAGCCATGATCATATTGAATGGTGATGCTGGCTCGAAGGGCCGAATGGCCTACCCCTGCACCTATTTTACTATGTTTTTACCTGCAGTCTCTCTCCGGTACCTTGTGTTTTGTTCAAGATTTGCCTGCACAGATGCATAGTTCCTCCAGTAATTTGTTTTCTTTTTGATAAAGATTTTCCCTGCACAGATGCAAAGTATTGGGGGAACTGTGCGTCTATGTGGGCAAATCTTGAGCAAAGACAAAAAGTGCCGAGGGAACTGTGTATCTGTGCAGGCAAATCTTGAGATAAACTTGGAGACTTGCAGCATCTCTGGAGAGGAATAGGCGACGTTTTGGGTCGAGACCCTTCTTCAGACTGAGAGACAGGGGAAAGGGAAACAAGGACTTTGCATCTGCAGATAAATCTTGAGCAAAAAATAAAACAAAGTGCTGGAGGAACTGTGTATTTGTGCAGTGAAATCTTGAGACTCTGAGGAAGAGTCTCATCCTTTTTCTCCAAAGATACTGCCTGACCCGCTGAGTTACTCCAGCACTTTGTGTGTGTCATCCAGTATATTCCAGCATCCGCAGTTCCTTTCTACACATTCTCTCCAAACCTGTCCACTTATGAAAATGCAGAAGACAATAAACTCAGATCAGAATCAGAATCAGAATCAGACTTTATTCGCCAAGTATGTTTTGCGACATACGAGGAATTTCATTGGCCAGGTCAGTCATACAATTAAAAGTAACAGATCACTTCAAAAACACATTTTAACATGAACATCCACCACAGTGACTCCTACACATTCCTCACTGTGATGGAAGGCGAAATAAAGTTCAAGTCCTTCCCTTAGTTCTTCCTCGGTCGTGGGCCTCAAGCCCCCGTTGATGGGATGATCTTAACTCCCGTAGCCGGCGGCGTTCGGGCCCTCCGCGTCGAGGCGATCAGCTCCCGCGCTGGATGATCGAACCTCGTGTCAGGGCTGGTCGAACCTTCCACGACGTTGGAGCTCCCGACTCGGCCTCACCCGAGACTGCGAGCTTGATGGTAAAGTCCACGGTGGTCGTGGTGGGAGCGAGCCCAGGCAAGGGATCAGCTCCAATGTAAAGTCCGCGCCCCATGATAGGGCTTAAAGTCAGTCCGAGGAGGCTTCCAGCTCCATCGATGGAAGGCCGCAGAGCCCGGAGAATGTGATCCGAAAATTGATCACATCTCCGTGAAGGCGAGAACCTGAAAAAAAAGTTTCCCCCAATCCCCTCCCCCCTCCCCCCTCCCCCTCATAAAACAAACCGAAGAACATTAAAACAAAACTTTTAACAAACTAAAAAATAACAAAAATATTGTGAAAAGACGAACAGACTGCCGGCAGGGCAGCCATCTCCCCAGCGCCCCTGGTGGTAAGATGCAGTGAGATTTCTATTGAGCAGATGACTAACAAAACTAGAGTGGATGCGGAGAGGATGTTTCCACTAGCGCGAGAGTCTGGGGCTGGAGGTAATAGCCTCAGAATTACAGGACGTTCCTTTAGGAAGATGGGGTGGAATTTATTTAGTCAGAGGTGAATCTGTGGAATTCATTGCCACAGAAGGCAGTGGAGGCCACATCAATGGATATTTTTAAAGCAGAAATAGATAGATTCTTGATTAGTGCGTATGTCAGGGGTTATGGGGAGAAAGCAGGGGAATGGTGTTAGGAAGGAGAGATAGATCAGCCATGATTGAGTGGCGGAGCAGACTTGATGGGCCGAATGGTCTAATTCTGCTCCTGTCACTTATGACCTAATGACATGAACAATCCTGGGGGAGAAAACCATCTTTCCAGAAATGGTCCATGATTCACGACTAATGGTCAAAGAAACTAAAATACTTCTGGGAAACATGCAACAGTTCACCGTTACCTGTGGCTCAAATTTTCCTGGTTTGCAAAATGATGATGACTAGATGACGTATATAAAGCGATTATTTACCTGAGCACGGAGATAGGTAAATAGGAGGTATATATTTAAGATAATAGGTGGAAGGGTTACCAAGGAGATCTGTAAATCTACAACTTAAGTCAAGAGAATCAAGAGACAAGAGTGTTTTATTGTCTTAAAACACGGAATAAATAAATGCTTACATGCAGCAGCGCAACAGATATGTAAACATAGTACTCTGTAAATGCAGTAAACAAAAAAAAGTTCACTATGTACATATATAAAGGATATGTTTTTACTGAACACACACACACACACAGGTGTCAGGGCTAAGGGGAGAAGGCAGAAGAATGGGGTTAGGAGGGAGAGATAGATCAGCCATGATTGAATGGCGGAGTAGACTTGACGGGTCTAATGGCTTAATTCTGCTACTACAGACAATAGGTGCAGGAGTAGGCCATTCGGCCCTTCTAGCCAGCACTTCGAGCCAGCCTCCTATCACTAATGACCTTATGAACCCACACACAAACATTAGACACAAAAAGCTGGTGTATCTCAGCGGGACAGGCAGCATGTCTGGAGAGAAGGAATGGATGACGTTTCGGGTCGAGTCTGAAGAAGGGTCTTGACCTAAAACGTCACCCATTCCTTCTCTCCAGAGATGCTGCCTGTCCTGCTGAGTTACTCCAGCTTTTTGTGTTTATCTTTGGTATAAACCAGCATCTGCAGTTCCTTCCTACACACACACACACACATATATATATATATATATATATATATATATATTGTTAGGCGCTGCCCCCCCTGGTGAATGCTATGTACTTACCTTTCTCTGTTTCTTTCCCGAGTGCAGGCCTTGTGGCTGTGAGTCTGGAATCAAGGGGTTAAAAGGCTCCTGTACCCGATTGGCCAAGCTGCATCAGGTGACGGGTGACTCATCTGAAGCTTAAATACCAGAGTCTTCCCAGGATTCTCTCTCTTCTTCATCGACCCTGACTTGTGAGCTGACTGCTGGAGTGAGCTGTGAAAGGCCTGGCCACATGGCATAGAACTTTGTGTACTTTCACCAATACTTAATTACAAATATTGAATGGACGGATAAGGGCTGACCTTAGTGTTTTCGTGTATTTTGTTTCAGGGTTATATCTCTTTAGGCAGGTTTTAGAGTCTCCGGTTCGACGGTCCATCACGTGGCTGGCTGGAGCACTGTTAAATTGTTTGTCAGTCCATCCATATCCCTGACTGGGTTGTTTGAATCAGGTTTGGGTTTTGTGTTCCATTGAATAATTAAAACTATTTTTTAACTTGAACCTGGTTTTTGAATTATGTTACGCGGCTCTGAAGTACCGTAACAAAATGGGGGCTCGTCCTAAGTTTTGAGAACCCTAGACGTTTTGTGTACTTTGATAGGCTTCTTGTGGCAGTGGTAGTCTGTTTGTGTAATCATTTTTTTCTGCTTTGTGGTTCTAGTAACCTGTTGTTTTGGCTATTTTGGTAGCATTTGTGAGCAGGAAAAATGGATTTTATGGTGGAGGAGTTTGTTGAGACTCCTAGCCTAGAGATGTTTCATCAATGTACTAAGGAAAATTTAGTGTTGCTTGCAGATAAATATGGCGTTTCTATTAATAAACAGGCAAACAAACAGTCAATTAAGACGTTGTTATGGACTGCTTTGGTTGACCAAAAGGTGTTGCCTAGTAGTCCTGACAGTCATAAATCTATACAGCCAGTTCAGAACATGGAGGCCGTCATTAAACTGAAGGAGATGGAGCTTGAGTCACAGAGAATGGCGTTCGCCTTAAAAAAGGATGAACTCATTCATGTTCTTGAAATGAAACGGCTTGAGGAAGAAACCAAAAGGGCTGAATTTCAGCTGTGGGAGAAAGAATTAGATATTTCCCGGTTCTCTTCTAAAGAGCATGAGTTTGATGTGAGCAGAAATATTCATTTGGTGCCACCGTTCAGTGAAAAAGATGTTGATAAATATTCACTTTGTTTGAGCGTGTGGCTATATCACTGAAGTGGCCTAGGGACGTGTGGACCTTGCTATTGCAGTGTGTCCTTGTGGGTAAAGCACGGGAGGTGTACTCGTCTCTGTCTGTTGAAAGCAGTCTGGACTATGAGTGTGTGAAGTCTACAGTATTAAGGGCTTATGAATTAGTTCCAGAGGCGTACCGGCAGAAATTCCGGCGCTTTAGGAAGTTTGATAGTCAGACTTATGTGGAGTTTGCTAGGGAGAAGGAGGCACTTTTTGACAGGTGGTGCGCTTCTCAAGGAGTGAAGGATGATGGGCAACTACGGGCCTTGATGATTATGGAAGACTTTAAGAACTGTCTCCCTGAGAGGGTTACTACTTACCTTAATGAGCAGAAGGTGAATGAGGTGTCTAAGGCCGCGGTGTTGGCAGATGAGTATGTATTGACTCATAAAACTGATTTTGTTGGGCGCTCCTATAGTTTTGGTGCACGGCCGGTTGATCGTGGTGGTGTCGCCGGTGGCAGTGTCAAAGGTGTTTCTGTGCCTGCAAGTGGCAGCACGTTGACACAGGGGGAGGTCCGAGCTGATAAGGTTGACGGAAATTTGAGGACTAACGAAGGTCCTGTGTGCTGCTATTGTAGAGGGAGAGGGCACATGTTAAAGGCGTGTCCCGTTCTGAAGCAGAAAAATGCAAAGCCTGTGGCTTTGGTGGGTACACAGAAGGCACCTGTGGTACCTGAGGTGCCTGAGTCTGATGAGTGTAGGAATTATTCTGCGTTCATCATGAATGGTTTTGTTTCTCTGGAGGATGGGGGTGATAGAGTTCCAGTATCCATCTTGCGTGATACTGGTGCTACTCAGTCCTTTATATTGGATAGTGTACTGCCGTTTTCTGGGGAATCATCGTTTGGGTCAAGTGTCCCTGTGGTAGGATTCGGGATGGATGGCATGGTAGTGCCTTTGCATACCGTGAGTCTCGAGTCCGAGTTGGTTTCAGGCCGGGTAACTGTTGGGTTACGGCCGTGTTTTCCCGTTGGGGGAGTTTCAGTAATTTTGGGGAATGACTTGGCGGGAGGTAGAGTTTTAGTTACTCCTGAGGTGACGGCTGTTCCGATGGTGCAGAGTCCTGATAGATTGGCTATGCAGCATCCGAGGGTCTTTGCAGCTTGTGCTGTCACGAGGGCTATGGCCAAGAGCCAGGCGAAGTTTGGGGATGTAGTGGACCTGAGTGAGAGCATTTTTGGGGATCAGGATGAGGGATCCTGTGTTGTGAAGGGTGTTTCTACATCTCAAGATGGGATAGTGTCTGGAAATGGGCCGGTGTCGCTGTCACGTGACCGGCTGGTTGAGGAGCAAAAGAGTGATCCAGGTTTATCTGATCTGTTCGACTGCGCGGTGCCTGAGGGGGATATGGATTCCACAGCAAAGGGGTATTTTCTAAGGGAGGGCTTACTGATGCGAAAGTGGTCTCCCTTGGATATATCTGGGCATGATGATTGGAGCGTGGTTGATCAGATTGTGATACCATGTTGGTATAGGGACGGGATACTCTGTTTGGCTCATGATGGTCCTCTGGGTGGACATTTGGGGGTCAATAAGACGTATGACCGTATCTTACTGAATTTTTTTTAGCCACGGTTGAAAAAGGACGTGAAACAGCAGTGCAGGTGTTGTCACATTTGCCAGGTGGCAGGAAAGCCGAACCAATCGATTGTTCCTGCGCCTTTTATATCCAATCCCTGTGGTCGGTGAGCTGTTTGAGCGGATTTTAGTTGATTGTGTGGGTCCTCTACCTCGGACAAAGGTGGGCAACAAGGTTTTATTGACAATTATGTGTGCGTCTACCCGCTTTCCGGAGGTGGTCCCTTTGCGTAGAATTACTGCCCCAACCATTGTGAAGTCTCTCACTAAGTTTTTTTCGTTGTTCGGTTTGCCCAAGGTTGTGCAGAGTGACCAAGGTTCTAACTTCATGTCGAAGGTTTTTGGTCAGGTAATGAAATTGTTAGATATTAAACATTGTTACTCCAGTGTGTATCACTCTGACAGCCAGGGAGCTCTCGAGAGGTTTCACCAGACTTTGAAATCTATGTTGAGGACTTACTGCCTGGAGTTTGAAAAAGACTGGGATGAGGGGGTTCATCTAGTTATGTTTGCGGTGCGTGAGGTCGTGCAGGAGTCTTTAGGGTTCAGTCCTGCTGACCTGGTGTTCGCGCATACTGTACGTGGTCCGTTGAGGGTCCTAAAGGAGAAATGGTTGCAGGAGGATACAAAACGTAGTATTTTAGACCACGTCTGTACCTTTCGGTCTAGACTGAAGAGGGCATGCGAACTGGCAATGGGTAATCTTGCTTCTGCTCAGTCTAGGATGAAGGGGTGGTTCGACAGGAAGGCTTCTAGTAGGAATTTTTCTCCAGGTGACAAGGTCCTGGTGTTGTTGCCTATTCCTGGTTCCAGTCTGCAGGCTCGGTATAGCGGTCCCTATCAGGTGGTTAAGAAGGTTGGTGAAAGGGATTATGTTATAGGTACCCCTGATCGAAGGCGTAAGACTCAGCTCTGTCAAGTCAAGTGAGTTTATTGTCATGTGTCCCTGATAGGACAATGAAACTCTTGCTTTGCTTCAGCACAACAGAACATAGTAGGCATTGACTACAAGGCATTCTATAAATATATACACACATGAATCAATATACTGATAAAGTACAAATAACAGTATTGGCTAATAAAGTTCAGTGTTATGTCCAAGCCAGGATTAATAGCCTGATGGCTGTGGGGAAGTAGCTGTTCCTGAACCTGGTCGTTGCAGTCTTCAGGCTCCTGTACCTTCTACCTGAAGGTAGTAGGGATATGAGTGTGTGGCCAGGATGGTGTGGGTCCTTGATGATACTGCCAGCCTTTTTGAGGCAGCGACTGCGATAGATCCACTCGATGGAAGGGAGGTCAGAGCCGATGATGGACTGGGCAGTGTTTACTACATTTTGTAGTCTTTTCCTCTCCAGGGCGCTCAAGTTGCCGAACCAAGCCACGATGCAACCGGTCAGCATGCTCTCTACTGTGCACCTGTAGAAGTTAGAGAGAGTCCTCCTTGACAAACCGACTCTCCGTAATCTTCTCGGGAAGTAGAGGCGCTGATGTGCTTTCTTAATAATGGCATCAGTGTTCTCGGACCAGGAAAGATCTTCAGAGATGTGCACGCCCAGGAATTTGAAGCTCTTGACCCTTTCAACCATCGACCCGTTGATATAAACGGGACTGTGGGTCCCCATCCTACTCCTTCCAAAGTCCACAATCAGTTCCTTGGTTTTGCTGGTGTTGAGGGCCAGGTTATTGTGCTGGCACCATATGGACAGTTGCTCGATCTCTCTTCTATACTCTGACTCATCCCCATCAGTGATACGTCCCACAACAGTGGTGTCGTCAGCGAACTTGATGATGGAGTTCGCACTATGTCCGGCTACGCAGTCATGAGTATAGAGTGAGTACAGCAGGGGGCTGAGCCCGCAGCCTTGAGGTGCTCCCGTGCTAATTGTTATCGAGTCTGACACATTTCCACCAATACGAACAGACTGTGGTCTGAGAGTGAGGAAGTCGAGGATCCAATTGCAGAGGGATGCGCAGAGACCCAGTTCTGCGAGTTTGGTAACCAGCTTGGAGGGGATGATTGTGTTAAATGCCGAGCTGTAATCGATGAATAACAGCCTGACATATGAGTTTTTGTTGTCCAAGTGGTCCAGAGCGGAGTGGAGGGCCAGCGAGATCGCATCCACCGTTGATCTGTTGTGGCGGTAAGCGAACTGCAGTGGGTCCAGGTTTTTGTCGAGGTAGGAGTTGATCTGCGTCATGATCAACCTCTCAAAGCACTTCATCACCACAGGCGTTAGTGCCACAGGTCGATAGTCATTGATGAAGCAGTACCATGAGCAGGAGCCTGTGGAGGTTGATGGGGAGGTGCTGTGTCCTTCGGTTTCGTCTAAGCCTGTTTTGGCTGCAGTGGTGCTGCCCCCTGACACGGGTGGTGATGTGGGTGAGGCACGGTTGTCGGTGGCAGTGACGCAGGGAAGGCTGTGTAACTCTGAGGCTTTGGAGTCGCTTCCCTTGCGGTTGTCGCATTTGACTGAAAGTCAGCGGGGTGATCTGCTTGCTTTGGTGGTCAAATGGGTCACTGTTCTCGGATGTGCCTTCTCAGACGTCTGTGCTGCAGCATGACATTGACGTAGCCGGTGCTGCGGCAATTAAACAGCATCCGTATCGGGTCAACCCTGACAGGCGTCATCGTCTAGGGAGTCAGGTTGAATATATGCTGCGGCATGGTATTGCTGAACCTAGTTGTAGTCCGTGGAGTTCTCCGTGTCTACTGGCTACGAAGGCTAATGGGGAGGACAGGTTTTGCACGGACTTTCGGAAAGTGAATGGGGTAACTAAGCCGGATTGCTATCCTCTCCCACGAATGGAGGATTGCGTGGATCGTGTGGGAAGTACATCTTTTGTGTCTAAGTTGGACTTGTTAAAAGGGTATTGGCAAGTTCCTTTGACTAGGCGGGCGAGGGAGATCTCTGCGTCCGTTACGCCTGATAACTTACTGCAGTACACAGTAATGGCATTTGGGATGCGCAATGCGCCGGCAACCTTCCAACGGTTGGTGAACATTGTATTGTCTGGTTTGTCCTTCTGTGAGGCATACCTTGATGATTTGGTTGTGTGCTCCGGGTCGTGGATCGAACACATCGGTCATCTGAAGGAGGTATTTCATCGTCTAGCGGAGGCAAAACTAACGATCAATCTGGGCAAGTGTGAGTTTGGCCAGGCCATGGTAACGTATCTGGGTAAGGTGGTGGGCCGAGGTCAGGTTCGCACTCTCAAGGAAAACGTGGGGCATAATGTCGCATTTCCTGCTCCAACCTCGAGGACTGAACGCCGTAGGTATCTGGCTATGGTTGGGTACTGTAGAGGATCCTGTCCAAACTTCTCTGCGGTGGCTGCCCCTTTGATGGATTTGCTGAGTCCGAAGGTAGCTTTTGTGTGGTCCGCAGAGTGTCAACAAGCCTTTGAGCATACTAAAAGTCTTCTGGTGCGCGCACCTGTGCTTGCGGCACCTGATTTTGAGCGTCCATTTAAGCTGGCAGTGGATGCTAGTGATCGTGGGGTTGGTGGAGTTCTTCTACAGGATGATTCAGATGGGGTGGAGCATCCAGTTTTGTACTTCTCTAAGAAGTTTAATCGTCATCAGAAGTGGTACTCCACCATTGAGAAAGAAGCCCTTGCTATTTTAATGTCTCTGAATCATTTCGAGGTTTATGTAGGCTCCTCGAATGTCCCTGTCATCGTACTCACGGATCATAATCCGTTGGTATTTTTGCATAGTATGAAGAATAAGAACCGGTGGTTAATGAGCTGGAGTTTGCAGCTGCAAGACTACAACCTGGAGGTCAGGCATATCCGTGGCAAGGATAATGTCTTGGCTGACGCCTTGTCGCGCCAGTTGAGTTTTAGCTCCTGAATAGTTTCTGGGATTTGGTGGTGTTTTTTCTCTCTTCCGAAACTTATTTTTTTTTTTTTTTTTTTTTTTAATTTTTATTTATTAGAAGTACATTACATCACAGCCACATACATTAATACTCGTCATTTATATCTTCTTACAATTAATGTACTCCCTTTATTTATTTTTTTACACTAAAGAAAGAAAAGATTGAAAGAGAGAAGAAAGTGAAGGAAAAAGTGCAAGTGTAGAAAAGTGTAGAAAATGTAACAACAAAAAAAAAGGACGAAGACCCTATGAGAGCGAAATTAAAAACAAAAAGAAAAAGAGTTAAGAAATAGGCCCTAAGAAAAGAAAAGAGAGAGAGAAAAAAAGAAAAACAAATGTTTTTTTTTTGAGCATCACGTAAATAGGACATACCAACTCTTCAACTATCATCCCCCCTTACCCGACCTCAATTTTTTATTTTTTTAAAGTACTTTTGCACCCTATGTTTGTAATAATTCTATAAATGCAGACCACGTCAGGTGGAAGTGATCTGGTTTACCTGCTAGGAGGAGTCTTATCTCTTCAAGGTGTAGTGTTTCAAACATATTTGAAATCCACATATTTATAGTTGGTATTGGAGCCTTCTTCCAAAATTTTAGAATTAGCTTTTTTCCAGTTATTAACCCATAATCCATTAATTTCTTTTGAAACACATTTAGTTCTGGATCATCTTCCGTTATTCCGAAGATAATCCATTCTGCTTTGGGTATCAGTCTTGTTTTAAATAACTTTGTAAAGATTTCAAAAATTTCATTCCAAAATTTTTGAATTTTTGTACAGAAGACAAATGAGTGCGCTATAGTTGCTTCTTGGGATTGACATTTATCACAAATAGATGATACGTTTGGGAAAATTTTATGAATTTTAGTTTTCGAATAATATAATCTATGTAAAATTTTAAATTGTAGAAACATTGGAGCGATCCTCCTCTCTCCAATGAAATTGAATAACATAAACTATAATAAGAACCCAATTATTCATAGTACAATCCGTATTTGGAAACAAATAAAACAAAATTTAAAATTAAGAAACTTATCACTTTTATTACCTATAGTCAATAACCCTTCGTTTAGTCCTTCTATTATAGATAAAGCTTATACACAATGGGATAGACTAGGAATTAAAACGCTTGGTGACTTGTATGAAACTGGAAAATTACTTTCATTTCAACAATTACAAATAAAATATAAACTCGGAAATAATCAATATTTTAAATACTTTCAAATATGCGACTATTTGAAAAAATATATAAAAGATCATCATAATAACCCAGCAGATGTACTGGACGAGGCAATGCAGACAAAAGCGGAATCAGCAAACTTAATATCATATTTGTACAATATTATCTTAAATGTACAAATACCATCTACGGAGGGTATCAGAAGAGACTGGGAACAAGAGTTAGCTATTAAAATTTCAAAGGAAAGTTGGAATGAATACTTATTAAAAGTACATAAATGCTCGATTAATGTAAGACACACTCTTCCGAAACTTATTCAGTATCTTTGGGTGGGGGTGTTAGTCGCTTCCCCCCCTGTTGAATGCTATGTACTTACGTTTCTCTGTTTCTTTCCCGAGTGCAGGCCTTGTGGCTGTGAGTCTGGAATCAAGGGGTTAAAAGGCTCCTGTACCCGATTGGCCAAGCTGCGTCAGGTGACGGTGACTCATCTGAAGCTTAAATACCAGAGTCTTTCCAGGATTCTCTCTCTTCTTCGTCGACCCTGACTTGTGAGCTGACTGCTGGAGTGAGCTGTGGAAGGCCTGGCCACATGGCATAGAACTTTGTGTACTTTCACCAATACTTAAGTACAAAATATTGAATTGGGACGGATAAGGGCTGACCTTAGTGTTTTTGTGTATTTTGTTTCAGGGTTATATCTCTTTAGGCAGGTTTTAGAGTCTCCGGTTCGACGGTCCATCACGTGGCTGGCTGGAGCACTGTTAAATTGTTTGTCAGTCCATCCATATCCCTGACTGGGTTGTTTGAATCAGGTTTGGGTTTTGTGTTCCATTGAATAATTAAAACTATTTTTGAACTTGAACCTGGTTTTTGAATTATGTTACGCGGCTCTGAAGTACCTGCATTCGGGAGTCGTAACATATATACTGGACACACACATAAACAAACAAAACAATAACAGTGTAAAGACAACAAAAGATGCCCCCAAGTCTATGTGGTTCAGAGCTTATTTGAAGGTTGTAGTGTTTAATAGCCTGATGGTTGCAGGGAAGAAGCTGCTTCTGAACCTGAACTTTTCAGTTTTCAGGCTCCTGTACCTTCTTCCTGATGGCAGGAGTGAAATGAGAGAGTGGCCAGGGTGGTGTGAGTTTCCGAAGATGCTGGCTGCCGTTTTGAGGCAGCGACTCCTGCAGATCCCTTCGTTGGTGAGGAGGTCAGGACTCGTAATGGACTGGGCAGAGTTCACCACTCTTTGCAATCTTCTTTGTTCCTGGGCGTTCAAGTTGCTAAACCAGGCTGTGTTCATCATGTTTAAAGTTACATGGTTGAACTTTCAAGAGAGGGCTCTTAAAGATAGCAGAGTCAGGGGATATGGGCAGAGGGCAGGAACAGGGTACTGATTGGGGATGATCAGCCATGATCATATTGAATGGCGGTGCTGGCTCGAAGGGCTGAATGGCCTACTCCTGCACCTATTGTCTATTGAACAGTAATACTCTATACTACAAGGGATGGGAAATTCAATTAGTCCACTTGACTTTTTCAATAGACAATAGGTGCAGTAGGCCATTCGGCCCTTCATGCCAGCACGCCATTCATGGTGATCATGCTAATCATCCACAATCAGTACTCCGTTCCTGCCTTCGCCCCATATCCCTTGACTCTGCTATCTTCAAGAGCTTTATCTAACACTCTCTTGAAAGCATCCAGAGAATTGGCCTCCACTGCCTTCTGAGGCAGAGAATTCCAGATTCACAACTCTCTGGGTGAAAACGTTTTTCCTCATTTCCGTTCGAAATGGGCCTACTCCTTATTCTTAAACTGTGGCCCCCTAGTTCTGGGACTCCCCCATCATTGGGAACGTTTCCTGCCCTCTAGCATGTCCAATCCCTTAAATCTTATATGTTTCAATAAGATTCCCTCTCATCCTTCTAAATTCCAATGTATACAACCCCAGTCGCTCCATTCTATCAATGTATGACAGTCCCGCCATCCCGGGAATTAACCTCGTGAACCTATGCTGCACCCCCTCAATAGCAAGAATGACCTTCCTCAAATTTGGAGACCAAATTTTCATTTGATAATAGCCATAAATGTCCGTACTTCTTTAAGTGTATGATTTGTTGAATGTCTATTACACAAAGTAATAGTACAAAGTGGGTTTAGTTTAGTTCAGACATTCAGCGTGGAAACGGGCCCTTCAGCCCAACGAGTCCGCGCCGCCCAGCGATCCCCACGCACTAACACTACCCTACACACACTAGGGACAATTTTACATTTATAATCAAGCCAATTAACCTACAAACCTGTACGTCTTTGGAATGTGGGAGGAAACCGAAGATCTCGGGGAAAACCCACGCAGGTCACAGGGAGAATGTACAAACTCCGTACAGACAGCAGCACCTGTAGTCGGGATCGAACCCGGGTCTCTGGCGCTGCAAGCGCTGTAAGCAACTCTACCGCTGCGCTACCGTACCACCCTAGCTTTGATCTGACGTTTTCACACCGTACTCCTCCATATCTCCAGTCTCCCTCTCCCCTGACTCTGTCTGAAAATGTGTCTCGACTCAAAACGTCACCTATCCCTTCTATCCAGAGACGCTGCCTGGCCCGCTGAGTTATTCCAGCATTTTGTGTCTATCTTCAGTGTAAACCAGCATCTGCAGTTCCTGCCTACACATTCTGCGAGTTCCTCCAGCAGTTTTTGTTTGCTTATCATTAATGCCATTAATGTAATAAAACTCTACAATTTAATGGTACCTTTCTATTCTATAATTATTTGAAATTGAAAAGCAGCCTTCACAATCCATTCACAAGTTAATTTGTATTCAATTTATTAATAACAGATGTAGATCAACATTATTTGAGATGACTTGTTAATGAAATTCACTTAGAGTCATTGAGTGATACAGCTTCCTTCACATAATGTCTGCCTTACAGCAATTAATTTTGCCTCTATTAATCTGGTGGGATTATGGACAAAACCTAAACAATTAATTTAATCAGTGGATTCAACTTTCTCTTTTCCTAATAGTGGTGTCTTGGAGTGTGGGAATGCCTTTAGTTCATGGATTAAACTGATTATAAACGCAATCAAATATTCTAGAGTTGATTCGCCTTCATTAAGTCGTCAGTCTGAAGGAGGTTTTCGTCTCCCAATGTTGTTTGTGGACACAAAATGCTGGAGCAACTCAGCGGGTCAGGCAGCATCTCCGGAGAAAAGGAATAGGCGACGTTTCAGGTCAGAACCCTTCTTCAGAAACCCGAAACGTCACCCATTCCTTCTCTCCAGAGATGCTGCCTGTCCCGCTGAGTTACTCCAGCATTTTGTGTCCATCTTCGGTATAGACCAGCCTCTGTAGTTCCTTCCTTCACAATGTCATTTGACCAATTTTTCCACCACAGATTCTGCCCGACACGCTGAGTTCCTCTGGTATTTTGTGTTTTCTCAAGATTCCAGTATCAGCATTCTATTTTTGTTTAGTTTAGTTTGGAGATACAGCGCGGAAACAGGCCCTTCGGCCCACCGAGTCCGCACGACCAGCCATCTCCGCACATTAACACAAGCCTACACTCACAAGGGACAATTTACATTTATACCAAGTATACAATTTATACACATACGACAATTAACCTACAAACCTGGAGTGTGGGAGGAAACCAAGTATCTCGGAGAAAACCAACGCAGACAGCACCTGTAGTCGGGATCGAACCCAGGTCTCCGGCGCTGCAGCAAGCGCTGTAAGGCAGCGACTCTACCGCTGCGCCACCATGCCGGCCATTCTTTGACACATGCCGACCAAGATGCCCCATCTAAGCTGGTCCCATTTGCCCGCATTTAGCCCATATCATTAAGCCTTTCCCATCCATGTGCCCCTGTCCAAGTGTAGTACCTGCCTCAACCGTCTCCTCTGGTAGCTTGTTCCATGCACCCATCACCCTTCATGTCAAAATGTTGCCCGTCAGATTCCTGTAAAATCTATCCCTTCTCTCAAATAGCTAATATTGCACCATTTTCTAATTTTTTCCCCCCTCAGAAACAGCTTCTTCCCCTCTGCTATCAAGCTTCTGAACAGAATTCCTTCCATCAGCTTGAATGCTGTTTGATTCACCTCGTCCCCATTTACAGTTCAGTTTAGTTTATTGTCACATGTACCGAGGTACAGTGAAAAGCATCTGTTGCGTGCTATCTGGCCAGTGAAAAGACTAAAGATGATTACAATCGAGCCGTCCACAGTGTACTGATACATGATAAAGGGAATAACATTTAGTGCAAGCTAATGTCCAGAAAAGTTTAAAGATAGTCCAAATGTCTCCCTTGAGGTAGATAGTAGTTCAGGCCCGCTCTCTGGTTGTCGATTGGATGGTTCAGTTGCCTGATAACAGCTGGGAAGAAACTGTCCCTGAATCTGGAGGCGTGCGTTTTCACACTTCTACACCTTTTGCCCGTTGTGAGAGGGGAGAAGAGGGAGTGGGCAAGGTGCGACTCGTCCTCGATTATGCTGCTGGCCTTGCCGAGGCGTCGTGAGGTTTAACGCTGGTTACGACATTAGACTTTGTCCAAGGAACTGATGTACTACAATTCTGAGAACAGTACGGGGTCAGGGGTTATGGGGAGAAGGCAGGAGAATGGGGTTAGGAAGGTGAGATAGATCACCCATGATTGAATGGTGGAGTAGACTTGATGGGCCGAATGGCCTAATTCTACTCCTATCACATATGATCTTGAATGAATGAATATGTTTATTGGCCAAGTATATTCACATACAAGGAATTTGCTTTGGTGCTCCGCCCGCAAGTGACAACATGACATACAGTGACAGTTAGGAATGACACATCAAATATTAAACATTAATAATAAAACATTATCGATTAAACATGTGAATTAAATGAAATACCAGAGCAAAAGGAGGCTAGTTTTTTGGTTATTGAGTAGAGCTACTACTCGTGGATAAAAACTGTTTTTATGTCTGGCTGTGGCACCTTAGACAGTCCGGAGTCGCCTTCCAGAGGGAAGTGATTCAAAGAGTTTGTGGCAGGGTGAGAGAGGTCAGAGATGATCTTACCCGCTCGCTTCCTGGCCCTTACAGTGTACAGTTCGTCAAATGAGGGAAGGTTGCAGCCAATAACCTTCTCAGCTGATCGGACGAGTCGCTGCAGCCTACGGATGTCGTGCTTGGTGGCTGAGCCAAACCAGACCACGATGGAGAAGGTGAGGACAGACTCTACGATGGTCATATAGAATTGGACCATCATTGCCTGTGGCAGATTGTGCTTCCTCAGCTGCTGCAGGAAGTACATCCTCTGTTGTGCCTTTTTGACTGTGGAGTCGATGGTAGTCCCCCCCCCCCCCCCATTTAAGGTCCTTGGAGATGATGGTTCCCAGGAACTTAAAAGACTCCACAGGTGTGACTGTGGTGTTGTTGATGGTGAGTGGGGTGAGCTCTCCTGAAGTCTACAATCAATTCCACTGTCTTAAGAGCATTGAGCTCAGGTTGTTGCGATGGCACCACAACGTCAGCTGTGTCACTTTCATGGTGCAGTCATTGGTGTATATGACTGCACCATGAACTTATGAACTTCAGGTGCCATCGACTCCGCAGGGAAACCGGCCGTTCCAGCCGCTGCGAGGACTCTCGCGACGGCCAGGAACATCGGGCCTCCGTAGAGGCAACTGTGGAGGCCTCATTGGGCCTGACTCTGGGAGAACTGGGTTGGGGACTGGACATTGTGCCTTCCCCCACAGTGGTGGTCATTGTGGGGGGATGATTTTTGTGTGCTGTGCCTGTTAGTCTGTGTGTAAGATGGCGGTCGGAGGGGAGAGTGGACGCTGGCGCAAATTGGTCGCTGCTGCTCTCTCCTCAAATTGTGTTTCTTATTTTCTTTTTGTGCTTTTGAAATTGAATTCCGTCCTTGATTTGTGTACTGTGGTGTTTTTATATTTAATTTATTCCGATTATGTGTTTTGTATTTTTGTGATTCTATGCCTTGTAAGGTGTCCTTGGGTTTTAGAAAGGCGCCAGTAAATAAAATGAATTATTATTATTATTATTATATATCTGCATCTTTCCCTTTGTTCTAGTTTGAACTGATTGGATCAATCTATTAATTCCCGGGATGGCGTATTCCCTAACAAGGTTCCCGCGATGGCGGGGACTGTCCTATGCTGAGAGACTGGAGCAGCTGGGCTTGTACACTCTGGAGTTTAGAAGGATGAGAGGGCATCTCATTGAAACATATATGATTGTTAAGGGTTTGGACACGCTAGAGGCAGGAAACATGTTCCCGATGTTGGGGGAGTCCAGAACCAGGGGCCACAGTTTAAGAATAAGGAGTAAGCCATTTAGAACAGAGAAGAGGAAACACTTTTTCTCACAGAGAGTGGTGAGTCTGTGGAATTCTCTGCCTCAGAGGGCGGTGGAGGCAGGTTCTCTGGATGCTTTCAAGAGAGAGCTAGATAAGGCTCTTAAAAATAGCCGAGTCAGGGGATATGGGGAGAAGGCAGGAACGGGGTACTGATTGGGGATGATCAGCCATGATCACATTGAACGGCGGTGCTGGCTCGAATGGCCTGTTCCTGCACCTATTGCCTATTGTCTAATATCTGATCTGTTTGGATAGCGTGCAAAAAAAACCTTTTTACTGTACCTCAGTACAAGTTGGAATAAACCTAAAACTAACCTAATATCTTCCAAGATGGTGCCCACCCCAGGCGACTGTTTGCATGCTGGCCACAGAAGCAGATCTACAATCACACATTACAATCGCTACACACTCTTAAATCTCTCCTCCTACAGCAACATTTCTCACTTTATCATGTATCTGTACAGTGGGGGTGGCTCGATTGTAATCATGTATTGTCTTTCTGCTGACCGGATAGCACATTGCTCAAGAAAGAACTGCAGATGCTGGAAAAACCGAAGGTAGAAAAAAATGCTGGAGAAACTCAGCGGGTGAGGCAGCATCTATGGAACGAAGGAATAGGTGGCGTTTTTGGGTCGAGACCCTTCTTCAGACTTAAAAGCTTTTCACTGTACACGTGACAATAAACTAAAATAAAAATTAGGATCATCTCTGTGCAAGGAATTTTTACTTGCCTGGAAGGGACGTATATGGGAAGAGGGAAGGAATTCCCAAAACAGACCCTTCATAATATAAAATCCTATGAAGGAAAGGATGGAAATAAAGATTTATTCGGATATTGCTGCCTTGTGTCAAAACAGAGCACTTCAACCATTCTACGAACATGCCATAAAAGATGGTATTCAAAATTCTTAACATTTTCAAGAAAATATAGGTAATCAGTACATGGAAAACCCAAAAATATATAATATGGAAACAGAAAGTGGTAGAAAGACTCAGCAGGTCAGGCAGCGACCTTGGAGACTGGAACAGAGTCAACGCTTCAAGTCCGGGATCCTTCATCAAATTCTCAAGCATCTGCAGTTTGTTATTTTTAATGCCGGGAGCAACTCTGACCTGGTTACAGGTGTAAATGTGGACTGGTGTAAAGGGCAGTTGTGGAACAGCATATTGGAGGTAGTGATAATTCAGTCAGGTTCAACACTTCTATGGAACAGGTCAAGGTAGATCCAGCGTTAAGCCAACCGTTCTAAGCGGAGGTATGATATAGGTAAAATAGACACAAAGTGCTGGGGTAATTCAGCTGAATCTGGCAATGAATTCCACAGATTCACCAGCCTCGAACTAAAGAAATTCCTCCTCATCTCCTTTCCATAGGTCCGTCCTGTAGTGTAACATCTGAACGACTGAACTGCATCCTGAACTAATATCGATCATATCGGTGATCCTCGGACTATCCTTGATCGGACTTTACCTTGCACTGAATGTTCTTCCCTTATCGTACACAGTAAATGGCTCAATTGTAATCACATGGACACAAAATGCTGGAGTAACTCAGCTGGACAGACAGCATCTCTGGAGAGAAGGAATGGGTGACGTTTCGGGTCGAGACCCTTCTTCAGACTGATCATGTAGTGTCTTTCTGCTGACTGGATAGCACGCAACAAAAAAGTTTTTCGCTGTACCTCGGTACACGTGACAATAAACTAAACTAAACTGCATCTGTGGTGTAAGGCAATGATGTGGATCAAATGTAGGGGGTCAAGATTAACAACAGCCTAAATATTGCAAGTCTTGTGTGTTCTCTGTGGACCAAGTGGTTTCCTTCTGCACGATATATTTCTATAATATCAAAGCTGATGATTTTATTTTGTATAAGCTTTTGACGATGATGATTATTAACCTGTATCCATCAGGACAACAGTACTTCATTGGGAACTGGACGCCCGTGAATGGCAGCCAAAGCATTTTCAATCATTCTATCCACCATTTTAAGAGTGGTCTGGTCGGTGGCAGTACCAAAATGAGGAGTCAGAGTGACATTTGGCAGATGCAGCAAAGGATGATCCCTATTATTGAAGGAAAAACAAGAGAAAGTTACGTTAGAGGTATTAGTGGCAGCACGGTGGCGCAGCGGTAGAGTTGCTTCCTTACAGCGCCGGAGACCCGGGTTCGATCCTGACTGCGGGTGCTTGTCTGTACGGAGCTTGTACGTTCTCCCCGTGACTTGAATGGGTCCCGCCCCCTCCCCCCGTCGAGAACTTTGGTTCCCTCCCACGCTCCAAAGACGTACAGGTTTGTAGGTTAATTTGTTTGGTGTAAAATTAAAAATTGTCCCCAGTGTGTGCAGGGTAGTGTTAATGTGCGGGGACCGCTGGTTGGTCCGGACTCGGTGGGCCGAAGGGCCTGTATCTGCACTGTATCTCTCAACTAAACTAAAGGTTAGAACAGTAGAGGACAGGAACAGGCCCTTCAGCCCACAATGTCTGTGCTGAACATGATGCCAAGACCAACTCTTATCTGCCCGTACATGATCCATATACCCCCGCCCCCCCCCCATTCGCTGCATACCCATGTGCTTATCCGAAAGCATCTTAAAATGCTACTTGTATCTTCTTCCATCGCCACCCCTTCCACCACACACTGTAAAAACATGCCCCGCACTTCCCCTTCACTTTTCCCCTCTCACCTTAAAGCTATGGCCTCTAGTGTTTGGTCATTCCATCCAGGGAAAAAGGTTCCAAATGTCCACACTATCTATGCCTCTCAACTTGATATGCTTCTATCATGTCCCCCCCTCAACTTCACAAGTTATAGGAGTAGAATTAGGCCATTCGGCCCATCGAGTCTACTCCACCATTTAACCATGGCTGATCTCTGCCTCCTAATCCCATTTTCCTGCCTTCTGCCCACAACCATACTAATCAAGAATTTATCTATCCCTGCCTTAAATATCTATTTATTGGCCTCCACAGCCGTCTGTGGCAAAGAATTTCACAGATTCAACACCCTCTGGCTAAATAAATTGCTCTTCATCTCCTTCCTAAAGGAACATTCGTTAATTCTGAGGCTATGGCGTCTGGTCCTAGACTCTCCCACTGGTGGAAACATCCTCCCCACATCCATTCTATCCAGGCCTTTCACTATTGACTGTAGTTAGGTTATTGACTGTCGGCCCGCAAGGCAGTCCTGATCTCCCGGTTGCTAAACACTTTAATTCTCCTTCCCATTCCCACACTGACCTTTCTGTCCTAGGCCTCCTCCATTGTCGGAGTGAGGCTAAATGCAAATTGGAGAAACAGCATCTCATATTTCACTTGGGTATGTTTCAGCCCAGAGATATGAATATTGATTTCTCTAACTTTAAGTAACCTCGGCATTCCCTCCCTCTCCATCCCTCCCCCACTCAAGTCGCACCAGCTTCTTGTTTTCACCTAGCAAGCAGCTAACAATGGCCTGTTTCCTTTATCATCGTTACATTTTTTGCATGTCTTTCATTCATTGTTCTTAATCTCTCCACATCACCGTCTATATCTCTCATTTCCCTTTCCCCTGACTCTCCGTTTGAAGAAGGGTCCTGACCCGAAACGTCCCCCATCCCTTCTCTCTCCAGAGATGCTGCCTGTCCCGCTGAGTTACTCCAGCTTTTCGTGTCTATCGACAGGCCTGACTCGCCCGCCGTGGAACCGGGAACCCGCCGGTCGAGGGAGCCGCCGAGCCCGTCCCCGAGAACCGGAGAGGAGGCTGGAGGTAGTCGGCAACGATGGCCACAGGAGCAAAGGACCGGTGAGAAGAACTAGGGGGCGGGTCGAAGGTGGCCGGGCAATGAGAGGGACGACAGTTCGCGGGACGATCCAGTCAGAGGCGACGGCTGCAACAGGCCTTTAAGGCCAAATGCAGCTGGTTCATGTAAAATGGCGTCAATACCTCTCGTATATGGTCTCAGTGGGCTATTTTAGTTTTGTTTGGTTCAGAGATACAGCGCGGAAACAGGCCCTTCGGCCCACTGAGTCCGCGCCGACAGGCTATCCCTGCACATTAACGCTATCCTACACACACACTAGGGACAATTTACAATTATACCAAGCCAATTAATCTACAAACCTGTACGTCGTTGATGTGTTGGAGGAAACCGAAGATCTCGGAGAAAACCCACGCAGGGGAGTACGTACAAACTCCGTACAGACAGCACCCGTAGTCAGGATCGAACCAGTGTCTCTGGTGCTGTAAGGCAGCAACTCTACCGCTGCGCCACCATATAAAGTATACACTTTGTATTTAATGTGGGATTGTTCTTATGCATGGTAGTAATTTACTGAACTGTATGTAAATAAGAATTTCACTGTACCTCGGTAGATGTGATAAGAGAGAACTATTGAACTACCAAAGGTGGAGTAATGATAGAAAACAAATACTACCTGGGGAGTGGTTCTGGTTCAGTCACGTCTAAAGCTGCTGCACGAATTCTCCTCTTCTGCAGTACTTGTACCAGAGCATCCTGATCAATCACCGCACCTTGCGACATCAACAGAACAGTTTCTATTAGCTTTCACGTGTAGGAAGGAACTGCAGTTGCTGGTTTGAACTCCGTGATGTTAAAGACCCGTAGACACCCGCGGTGGAACTGTCAAAAGTCGGTCTCCAGCAAAGGCCGCCAACTCCTCGATGTTAGGCTGCAGTGCGGACAGAGTTATTTCTCCCTTCACCTTGAACCTATGTTCTCTGGTACTTGATTCCCCCACTCTGGGCAAGACTCTGTGCATCTACCCGATCTATTCCTCACATGAACTCCCCTCATCCTCCTGCGCTCCATGGAGTAGAGACCCAGCCTACTCAACCTCTCCCTATAGCTCACACCCTGTAGTCCTGACAACATCCTTGTAAATCTATATTAATAAAAGTAAGATCTTGACCGCTTTTGACACTGCGATGTGATTTCCGAGAGAACGCCGCCACTTATGGCCGTCATTTTTGGCCACCTCACTCAGAGCCCCACTCCGCCGGACTGGACCAGAGGATTTTTCCCATCGATGAAAAATCAAAGATATTAATGATTCAAAAAAAATTGCCATTCTCTCAGCTGCCACTGCTGGTGGGAGGGGGAGGGACTATAAACCCAGAAGCGGTGTGCCTCACTTAGTCTCTGCAAGATGGAGGAAGCGAGAGGGTCACGTCTCTCTGAGCTCTGAATAACACTGAACACATGTCTACTCAACTGTGAGTGCCCTTAATGTGGTTTGAAAATGAAAATATGCTTGGTTTGAAGTAAAAAGGCACTGCAAATGGTTATTTGGGGGTTTTGGATTGAAGTAAAAAGGCACTGCAAAGGGTTGTTTGGGGTTTTGGGTTGAAGTAAAAAGACACTGCAAAGGGTTGTTTGGGGGTTTTGGGTTGAAGTAAAAAGACACTGCAAAGGGTTGTTTGGGTTTTTTGGGTTGAAGTAAAAAGGCACTGCAAAGGGTTGTTTGGGGGTTTTAGGTTGAAGTAAAAAGGCACTGCAAATGGTTGTTTGGGGGGTTTGGGTTGAAATAAAAAGGCACTGCAAAGAGATGTTTGGGTTTTTTGGGTTGAAGTAAAAAGGCACTGCAAAGGGTTGTTTGGGGGGGTTTGGGTTGAAGTAAAAAGGCACGGCAAAGGGTTGTTTGGGGGCTTTGGGTTGAAGTAAAAAGGCACTGCAAAGGGTTGCTTGGGGGTTTTGGGTTGAAGTAAAAAGGCACTGCAAAGGGTTGTTTGGGGGTTTTAGGTTGAAGTAAAAAGGCACTGCAAATGGTTGTTTGGCGGTTTTGGGTTGAAGAAAAAGGGCACTGCAAATGGTTGTTTGGGGGGTTTTGGGTTGAAGTAAAAAGGCACTGCAAATGGTTGTTTGTGGATTTTGCGTTGAAGTAAAAAGGCAATGCAAATCGTTATTTGGGGGTTCTGGGTTGAAGTAAAAAGGCACTGCAAAGGGTTGTTTGGGGATTTGGGTTGAAGTAAAAAGCCACTGCAAAGGGTTGTTTGGGGGGTTTAGGTTGAAGTAAAAAGCCACTGCAAAGGGTTGTTTGGGGGTTTTGGGTTGAAGTAAAAAGGCACTGCAAAGGGTTGTTTGGGGGTTCTGGGTTGAAGTAAAAAGGCACTGCAAAGGTTGTTTGGGGGGTTTTGGGTTGAAGTAAAAAGGCACTGCAAATGGTTGTTTGTCTAAACTTGACAACTTCCTGTTTGCACTATATTGATTTTAGATACCACTTACGGCTGTGATTTTTGGCCATCTTACTCAGTCCCCCTCCCCTCAACAGGTGCAGAGGATTCTTCCCATCAGTGAAAAATAAAAGTGTTATTAGTGTTTAAAAAATGTTGAGAATCTCTCTCCTGTCAATCACGCCATGAAGGCCACACCTTTTCCGGTGGGAGGAGGAGGGATTATAAAACCCGGAAGTGTGGGTGTGGCTCAGTCTCTGCATGATGGGGGAGGGAGAGGTCACGACTCTGTCTGAGCTGTAAATCAACTGAACACACTGAATGTCTACTGAACTGTGAGTGTGGTGTTTTGTGTGGTTTTATGGTGGTTTCACTCGGCTTGAAATGGTATGAAATTGCATTTGAATGTGGTGACCTTGCACCCTGCATGAAATGGTATGAAACTGCATTTGAATGTGGTGTCATTGCACCCTGCATGAAATGGTATGAAACTGCATTTGAATTTGGTGGCCTTGCATCCTCCTTGAAATGGTATGAAACTGCACTTGAATTTGGTTGCCTTGCACCCTGCTTGAAGTGGTATGAAACTGCATTTGAATTTGGTGGCCTTGCACCCTGCATGAAATGGTATGAAACTGCATTTGAATTTGGTGGCCTTGCACCCCCCTTGAAATGGTATGAAACTGCACTTGAATTTGGTGGCCTTGCACCCTGCTTGAAGTGGTATGAAACTGCACTTGAATTTGGTGGCCTTGCACCCTGCTTGAAGTGGTTGGAAACTGCACTTGAATTCGGTGGCCTTGCACCCTGCTTGAAGTGGTAGGAAACTGAACCTGAATTTGGCGGCCTTGCACCCTGCTTGAAGTGGTAGGAAACCGAACCTGAATTTGGTGGCCTTGCACCCTGCTTGAAGTGGTAGGAAACTGAACCTGAATTTGGTGGCCTTGCACCCTGCTTGAAGTGGTATGAAACTGCATTTGAATTTGGTGGCCTTGCACCCTGCTCGAAGAGGTAAGAAACTGCACTTGAATTTGGTGGCCTTGCACCCTGCTTGAAATGGTAGGAAAATGGATTTGAATTTGGTGGCCTTGCACTCTGCTTGAAATGGAATTTCAAGGAATAACTGCGAGTCGACTGCCAGCCCACCAGCCATGAGTGAGCAGCCACCCCAAGAATCCATTTGGCCCACAATGTCCATACTAGCCCTCTGGAGACCAGTAGTCCCTGCAGCCAACAACACCCATACCAGCGCTCCAGAAAGCCCCCCCCCCCACTGGCCACCAATATTGGAATTGGTGGAGAGGTGGAATATTGCATCGGGGGACCAGCCCTCCCATGTGAACATGGGACCCAACGGGTCCCACTTAGTCTAGTCTTTTCTGAAACCTTTCAAGCTTGACAATATCTTTCCTATAACACGGTGCCCTAAACTGAACACAATATTCTAAATGCGGTCTCACCAACGTATAATACAACTGCAACATGACCTCCCAACTTCTATACTCAATACTCTGACTGATGAAGGCCAAAGTACCAAAAGCCATTTTGACCACCTTATCTACCTGCGACTCGACCTTCAAGGAACCATGCACTTGTACTCCTAGATCCCTCTGCTCCACAACACTACCCAGAGGCCTACCATTTACTGTGTAGGTTCTGCCCTTGTTCGACATCCCAAAATGCAACACCACACACTTCTCTGTATTAAATTCCATCAATCATTCATCCGCCCACCTGGCCAATCGATCCAGATCCTGCTGCAATCGTTCACAACCATCTTCACTATCTGCAAAACCACTAACTTTTGAATCATCAGCAAACTTGCTAATCTTGCCCTGTGTGTTCTCATCCAAATCATTGATGTAGTTGACAAACAGTAAAGTGGCCAACACCGAACCCTGAGGTACACCACTAGTCACAGGCCTCCAGTCCGAGAACCATTACCCTCTGCTTCCTTCCATGGAGCCAATTTGCTATCCATTCACCTATCTCTCCTTGGATACCTTGCGATCTAACCTTACAGTGCAGCCTACCATGCGGAACCTTGTCGAACGCCTCACTAGAGTCCATGTACACAACATCTACAGCTTTGCCCTCATCAACGTTTTTGGTCACGTCCTCAAAAAAAAATCTATCAGATTTGCGAGACACGACCTCCCACGTACAAAACCATGCTGACTGTCCCTAATCAGCCCTTGCCCATCCACATGCCTGTATAACCTATCCCTTAGAATACTCTCCAGTAAATTACCAACTACAGATGTTAAGCTTACCGGCCTATAGTTCCCAGCATTTTCCCTGCAGCCCTTCTTGAAAAGAGGCACAACATTTGCCACCCTCCAGCACCTCTCCTGTATTTAAGGACGACTCGTAAATTTCAACCAGGGCTCCCGCAATTTCCTCTCTAGTTTCCCACAATGTCCTCGGATATATCTGATCAGACCCTGGAGATTTGTCTGCCTTCAAACATGACAGTACCTTCAGTACTTCTTCGAAGGTAACACTGACTGCTCTCAAGACACTTCCAGCGACTGCTCCAATTTCCTCCGTCCTACTGTCTTTCTCCTCGGTAAATACAGAGGAGAAATACTCATTTAGGATCTTGCCCATCTCCTGTGGCCCCACACAGAGATTCCTGAGAGGTCCCACTCTCTCTCTGGTTACCTTTTTTCCCACATGTATATATAAAATCTTTTGGGATTGTCCTTAATGCTACCCGCCAGAGCTATCTCCTGGCCCCTTTTTGCCCTTCTGATTTCCTTTTTCAGTTTACTCTTTAGTTTCCGAAACTCCTCCAGGGATGCACTTGATCCCAGCTGCCTGTACCTGTCCCATGCATCCTTCTTGTTTTTGACTAACTTTCGCTCGTTATCCAAGCTTCCTTACGTTTGCCTGCTTTGCCCTTCACTCAAACGGGGACGTACACATCATGAGCTTTCGTCAGCACACTTCTAAAAACATCCCACTTGGCCGATGTTCCTTTCCCCTCAAATTGAGCGAGACCTTCTCTCATACTCTCAAAGTTGGCCTTATCCCAGTTGAGCATTTTAACAGGTGGACCCTCTCCGTCCCTATCCATAACTGTCTTAAACCTAATCGAACTGTGGTCACTGGTCCCACAAGGCTCCTCCACAAATACTTCATTAACTTGCCCTTCCCAATTTCCCAATACCAGATCAAGCATTGCCTTCTCACGTGTGGGGGTCTCTACATACTGCTTAAGAAAACTCTCCTGAACACTTTTGAGGAATTGCACCCCATCTAAACCCTTCACACTATGGTTTTCCCAGTCTATATTGGGAAAGTTAAAATCCCCCACTACAACAACCTTATTTGACCTGCAGCTGTCTGCAATCTTCCGGCACATCTGTTCTTCTAATTCCCGTTGACTATTCGGGGGTCTGCAGTACACCCCCAACACGATGATCAACCTTTTCTTGTTCCTCAGCTCCACCCATATAGCCTCACTAGACGAACCATCTGTAATGTCACCTCTGAACACAGTCGTGACATCCTCCTTAACAACAATGCAACCCCTCCCCTCCTCTTTTTCCCTCACCCCTGACTCTCCTGAAGCTCCTGTACATTGAGCTGCCAGTCCTGCCCTTCCCTTAACCAGGTTTCAGTCATGGCTACAACGTCCCAGTCGCTCGTACCTATCCATGCCCTAAGCTCATCTGCCTTACCCGTCAGGCCCCTTGCATTAAAATACGTGCAGATTAAACCAACCCTCCTTCCTCGCTCTCCGCCTTTCACCTGCCTATGCTGTCCACTACCCTTTCCCACACCACCCTCCATACCAACTTCTAGCCTCTCACGTGCCTCTGTCCTGCACGAGATCCCACCCATTTGAACTGGGGCTGCTTCACAGCTTGGTTTGGGAACAGCTCCATCCAAGACCCCAAGAAATTACAGAGAATTGTGGACGCAGCCCAGACCATCACACAAACCAACCTCCCTTGCATTGACTCCATCTACATTTCACGCTGCCTCGGCAAGACCAGCAGCATAATCAAGGACGAATCTCACCCTGGACTCTCCCTCTTCTCCCATCGGGCACGAAGTACAGAAGCGTGAAATCGCACACCTTCAGATTCAGGGACAGTTTCTTCCCAGCTGTTATCAGGCAATTGAACCATCCTATCAACAACCAGAGAGCAGTCCTGACCTACCATCTCCTTCATTGGAGACCCTTGGACTATCTTTCCTCGGGCTTTACCTTGCATTAAACGTTATTCCCTTTATCCTGCATCTGTACATTGTGGACGGCTTGATTGTAATCATGAATAGTCTTTCCACTAACTGGATAGCATGCAACAAATAAGTTTTGCACTGTATCTCAGTACACGTGACAGTAAAATAAACGAAACTATTAGAGATAGTCCCTGTATCTAATTATTCCTTCCACGTTTCCTCGCTCCCACTGAAAACTAACTTGATTTATTTCCTTTTGACTTTAGAGATACAGCACGGAAACAAGCCCTCAGGCCCACCGAGTCCACGCCGACCAGTGATCCCCGTACACTAGCACTATTCTACACACTAGGGACGATGTACAATTTTACTGAAGCTAATTAACCAACAAACCTCTACGTCTCTGGAGGAAACCGGAGCACCTGGCGAAAACCCACGCGGTCACAGGGAGAACGTACAAACGTACAAACTCCGTACAGACAGCACCTGTAGTCAGGATTGAACCCGGGTCTCTGGTGCTGTAAGGCAGCAACTCTACCGCTGCGCCACCGGGCCGCCCTTTTTCTCATCTGCAATTATATTGTAAGGTCCCGTATCAGAATTGTTTCTCATTCCGCAGATGCTACCTGCTGACTATTTGTCTGAAGGTCCTGACCCGAAACGTCACCCGTTCATGTTTTCCAGAGATGCTGCCTGACCTGCCGAGTTACTCCAGCACTTTGTGTCCTTTTTAAAAAAAAAAAAAACAGCATCTGCAGTTCCTTGTTTCTACTGATTATTTCCATCATATTCTCATCTATTTCAGAGCTGCGGCCTCACAGCGCCAGTGACCCGGGTTCGATCCCGACTACGAGTGCTGTCTGTACGAAGTTTATGCGTTCTCCCTTTTTTCCCCAGGATTTACAATTTCCTCCCACATGAAGGACTGGTGCAGAGGGCAGGGATTCAAATTTCTGGATCATTGGGACCTCTTTTGTGGAAGGTGCGACCTGTACAAAAAGGATGGGTTGCACTTGAACCTGAGGGGGACCGATATCCTGGCGGGGAGATCTGCAAAGGCTACTGGGGAGACTTTAAACTAGAATGGTTGGGGGGAGGGACTCAAATAGAGAAAGCTATTAGACAGTGTGTGAGGCAGGAGGCAGAGAAGGAAAGCACTCAGATCCAACATGTAGGGGGAAAGAAGAAAACAATAATAAACAGAGAATAAGAGGTGGTGGGGTTCTTAAATGGGTGAGCAGAGAAACAGAGGGGTGTAAAATGCGGCGGAAGCAATAGGTAGCAAGGTGAAAAGTAAAAGTGGCAGGCAGACAAATCCAGGGCAAAAATCAAAAAGGGCCACTTTTCAACATAATTGTATAAGGGGTAAGAGCGTTGTAAAAACAAGCCTGAAGGCTTTGTGTCTCAATGCAAGGAGCATTCGTAATAAGGTGGATGAGTTGAATGTGCAGATCGCTATTAATGATTATGATATAGTTGGGATCACGGAGACATGGCTCCAGGGTGACCAAGGCTGGGAGCTGAACATCCAGGGATATTCAATATTCAGGAGGGATCGAGAGAAAGGAAAAGGAGGTGGGGTAGCGTTGCTGGTTAGAGAGGAGATTAACGCAGTGGAAAGGAAGGACATTAGCTTGGAGGATGTGGAATCGGTATGGGTAGAGCTGCGAAACACTAAGGGGCAGAAAACGCTGGTGGGTGTTGTGTACAGGCCACCTAGCAGTAGTAGTGAAGTTGGGGATGGCATCAAACAGGAAATTAGAAATGCGTGCAACAAAGGCAAAACAGTTATAATGGGTGACTTCAATCTACATATAGATTGGGTGAATCAAATTGGCAGGGGTGCTGAGGAAGAGGATTTCTTGGAATGTATGCGGGATAGTTATCTAAACCAACATGTAGAGGAACCAACGAGAGAGCAGGCTATTCTAGACTGGGTATTGAGTAATGAGGAAGGGTTAGTTAGCAGTCTTGTTGTGCGTGCCCCCTTGGGCAAGAGTGACCATAATATGGTTGAGTTCTTCATTTGGATGGAGAGTGACATTGTTAATTCAGAAACAACGGTTCTGAACTTAAAGAAAGGTAACTTTGAGGGTATGAGACGTGAATTGGTCAAGATTGACTGGCAATTAGTTCTAAAAGGGTTGACGGTGGATATGCAATGGAAGGCATTTAAAGACTGCATGGATGAACTACAAAAATTGTTCATCCCAGTTTGGCAAAAGAATAAATCAGGGAAGGTAGTGCATCCGTGGATAACAAGGAAAATCAGGGATAGTATCAAAGCAAAAGATGATGCGTATAAATTAGCCAGAAAAAGCAGCATACCAGAGGGCTGGGAGAAATTCAGAGACATGCAGAGGAGGACAAAGGGCTTAATTAGGAAAGGGAAAATAGATTATGAAAGAAAACTGGCAGGGAACATAAAAACTGACTGCAAAAGTTTTTATAGATATGTGAAGAGAAAGAGATTAGTTAAAACAAATGTAGGTCCCTTGCAGTCAGAAACAGGTGAATTGATCATGGGGAACAAGGATATGGCGGACCAATTGAATAACTACTTTGGTTCCGTCTTCACTAAGGAAGACATAAATAATCTGCTGGAAATAGCAGGGGACCGCGGGTCAAAGGAGATGGAGGAACTGAGTGAAATCCAGGTTAGTCGGGAAGTGGTGTTGGGTAAATTGAATGGATTAAAGGCCGATAAATCACCAGGGCCAGATAGGCTGCATCCCAGAGTACTTAAGGAAGTAGCTCCAGAAATAGTGGATGCATTAGTGATAATTTTTCAAAACTCTTTAGATTCTGGAGTAGTTCCTGAGGATTGGAGGGTAGCAAACGTAACCCCACTTTTTAAGAAGGGAGGGAGAGAGAAAACGGGGAATTATAGACCAGTTAGTCTAACATCGGTAGTGGGGAAACTGCTAGAGTCAGTTATTAAAGATGTGATAGCAGCACATTTGGAAAGTGGTGAAATCATTGGACAAGGTCAGCATGGATTTACGAAAGGTAAATCATGTCTGACGAAACTTATAGAATTTTTCGAGGATGTAACTAGTAGAGTGGATAGGGGAGAACCAGTGGATGTGTTGTATCTGGACTTTCAGAAGGCTTTCGACAAGGTCCCACATAAGAGATTAGTATACAAACTTAAAGCACACGGTATTGGGGGTTCAGTATTGATGTGGATAGAGAACTTTCTGGCAAACAGGAAGCAAAGAGTAGGAGTAAACGGGTCCTTTTCATAATGGCAGGCAGTGACTAGTGGGGTACCGCAAGGCTCAGTGCTGGGACCCCAGCTATTTACAATTTATATTAATGACCTGGATGAGGGAATTGAAGGCAACATCTCCAAGTTTGCGGATGACACTAAGCTGGGGGGCAGTGTTAGCTGTGAGGAGGATGCTAGGAGACTGCAAGGTGACTTGGATAGGTTGGGTGAGTGGGCAAATGTTTGGCAGATGCAGTATAATGTGGATAATTGTGAGGTTATCCACTTTGGTGGCAAAAAACAGGAAAGCAGACTATTATCTAAACGGTGGCCGATTAGGAAAAGGGGAGATGCAGCGAGACCTGGGTGTCATGGTACACGAGTCATTGAAAGTAGGCATGCAGGTGCAGCAGGCAGTGAAGAAAGCGAATGGTATGTTAGCTTTCATAGCAAAAGGATTTGAGTATAGGAGCAGGGAGGTTCTACTGCAGTTGTACAGGGTCTTGGTGAGACCACACCTGGAGTATTGCGTACAGTTTTGGTCTCCAAATCTGAGGAAGGACATTATGGCCATAGAGGGAGTGCAGAGAAGGTTCACCAGACTGATTCCTGGGATGTCAGTACTTTCCTATGAAGAAAGACTGGATAGACTTGGTTATACACGCTAGAATTTAGGAGATTGAGAGGGGATTTTATAGAAACGTACAAAATTCTTATGGGGTTGGACAGGCTAGATGCAGGAAGATTGTTCCCGATGTTGGGGAAGTCCAGGACAAGGGGTCACAGCTTAAGGATAAGGGGGAAATCCTTTAAGACCGAGATGAGAAAAAACTTTTTCACACAGAGAGTGGTGAATCTCTGGAACTCTCTGCCGCAGAGGGTAGTTGAGGCCAGTTCATTGGCTATATTTAAGAGGTAGTTAGATGGGCGGATGAGCTCCTAGCGAGCAGACGGCCATCCACACTTCAGTAAAAGTTGCGATCACTGTCGTACAATAGCATTGTAAGCAGTGAAGAGAAACATGAAATGTACTTCTTCCCTCTCCTTGCTTCTCAAAAGAGAAGTTGTTGATTAATTAATTTTGTATTCTACACCTACCTCGAGAAATATTGATCAGAGTAGCGGAGGGCTTCATTTGGCAAAGTTCTTTTTCCCCGATAAGTTTGCAGGTTTGAGGAGTCAGATTTACCACCACCATCACGAAGTCAGACTCCTGGAGGAGATCACCAATCTTCACACAGTAGCGTGCACCGACCAACTTCTCCTCCTCCTCTGGTCTAAACACAGATAAAAACACTGGAATTCAGAAGGATGAGAGGATATCTTATAGAAACATTATAAAATTCTTAAAGGATCGTTCAGGCTAGGTGCAGGAACATTTTTCTCTATGCTGGGGAGTCCAGAACCAGGGGTCACACAGTTTAAGAATAAGGGGTAGGCCATTTAGGACAGAGATGAGGAAAAACGTTTTCACCCAGAGAGTTGCGAATCTGTGGAAGGCAGTGGAGGCCAATTCATTGGATGTTTTCAAGAGAGAGTTAGATTTAGCTCTTAGGGCTAAAGGAATCAAGGGATATGGGGAGAATGCAGGAACTGGGTACTGATTTCAGATGATCAGCCATGATCATATTGAATGGCGGTGCTGGCTCGAAGGGCCGAATGGCCTACTCTGGCACCTGTTTTTTTGTTGCTAAGTGTATCTGATACAGTGTATCTGAGCAACCAAACAAAGAGAATAAAAAAGGCAAAAAGTGCTGGAGTAGCACAGTGGCGCAGTGTTGATGGGACTTGTTGGTTGGCATGGGCAAGTTGAGCCAAAGGGCCTGTTTCCACACTGTACGACTATGAGTTCTTGGGAATCTTATTGGAACATATAAGATTATTAAGGATTTGGACACGCTAGAGGCAGAAATATGTTACCGCTGTTGAGGGAGTCCAGAACCAGGGGCTTGAGTTTAAGAATAAGGGGTAAGCCATTTAGAACGGAGATGATGAAAAACTTTTTCACACAGAGTTGTGGGTCGATGGAATTCTCTGCCTCAGAGGGCGGTGGAGGCTGGTTCTCTGGATGTTTTCAAGAGAGCTCGACAGACCTCTTAAAGATAGCGGAGTCAGGGGATATGGGGAGAAGGCAGGAACCGGGTACTGATTGTGGATGATCAGCCATGATCACATTGAATGGCGGTGCTGGCTCGAGGGGTCGAATGGCCTACTCTTATTGTCTTTTGACACATGTAAGCATTATTATTTGTTAAGTTTCAATGAGGTTCCCCCTCATCCTTCTAAACTCCACGAGTAGAGGCCCAGTGCTGTCAAACGTTCATCGTACGTTAGGGGAGATATATTTCACCGCTGCCCGACATAAAAAAACTCAAGAGCGACGATAATATAAATTGTGCTCCCCAGTATGTTCTGACCACAATATGTCTATATGCATCGAAATACATTGATGAAATAATACTAGATAGACACAAAATGCTGGAGTAACTGAGCGGGACAGGCAGCATCTCTCGAGAGAAGGAATGGGTGACGTTTCGGGTCGAGACCCTTCTTCACTCTGAAAGTCACAAGAAAGGGAAGTGAGAGATATAGAGTGATGTAGAGAGATATAGAACAAATGAATGAAATGTGCAAAAAAAGGTGCCATGATAAAGGAAACAGGCCATTGTTGGCCGTCTGTGAGAACGGGCAAAATGTGGGTGCGCGCACACGCACACACACACACACACACACACCACCACCACCACCACCACCACCTACCTACCTCTCCAAGAACAACGGGTGATTATGTGTCAAACTAGCCATCCTCCTTGATACCACAATGGCATCAGTTATGTGTCCTATCAGACCAACCTAGTCTGGGATATCTCTGGGAAAGCAAAGCTTATCTCACTGACCTCGCAAGTGGCCTCATGATCCACTGGATCTTTGCAATTAGCCTGAGCATTGTTCCAAAACATCTACTTGTTTTCCTAAACAGGGTTCGAGATGCATGGCTGCTAATTTAACCGACAACTCCATTTTAGCTCAGTCTGTTTAACCCTTACGATACGATAGAACTTTTATTTATCCCAGGAGGGATATTGATCTGCCAACAGTCATAAAACACAACATACATGAAACATGACAAATGGAAAGTATTGGGGACATGCAAAGTTTAGGGAAGGGAGGGGGAGGGAAGTCAGTCTCAGTCTACCCCACGACAGAAGGGGGAGGAGTTGTACATTTTGATAGCCACAGGAAGAAGGATCTCTGTGGCGTTCTGTGCTGCATCTTGGTGGAACCAGTCTGTTGCTGAAGGTGCTCCTCAGGTTGACCAGTGTGTCATGGAGCGGGTGAGCTGTACTGTCCAGGATGCTCCGCAGTTTGAGGAGCATCCTCCCCTGTAAGACCACCTCCCATGAATCCAACTCCACCCCCAGGACGGAGCCAGACTTCCTGATGGGTTACATTGCAGCAAGTGAACCTCGGCCCAACGTGAAAGGACTGTCGGGGTCCCTGGTCAGTGTCAAGGGAGGGAGTGTTGGGACAAAACTACTCAGTAATCCTACCTCCTATTCCTGTTGTGGTACAGGATTTTCATATCAAATCCTCTGGCTCTCTGAGCAACTTTGTAACCGATCCTTCCCATTCCAATGATGCCAAGAGTCGCTCCGGTCACTTCCACTCCATTCACGTTGATCGGAAACACTGTAATATTTGGTAACGTTGCAATCCTGTAACCTAACAGTTCAAAAAAAACCATCAAGGCGAAGGGGAAAAAATTTAATAGGAATCTGATGGGTAACTTTTTCCACACAAAGGGTGGTGGGTGTATGGAACAAGCAGCCAGAGGAGGTAGTTGAGGCTGGGAATATCCAAACATTTAAGAAGCAATTAGACAGGTACATGGATAGGACATGTTTGGAGGGATATGGACCAAACGCTGGCAGGTGGGACTAGTGTAGCTGGGACATGTGGGCAAGTTGGGCCAAAGGGCCTGTTTCCACACTCAATGAGTCTATGGCTCTATGAGGAAAGTTGAATCCTGTCTCAGAGCGTCTAGTGAATGCAAGGGACAAATATCATAATTGTGTTCTCTTTGAAATTTCGAGAGTGGGATTATGAGTATTGTGTCCGGTTTTGGGCACTATGTTCAAAGAGTCATAGTGCATGGAAACTGGCCCTTCAGCCCAAATTGCCCACACCAACCAACATGTCCTACCGACACTAGTCCCACTTGCCTGCCGATAACTCACTAAACCCGTCCTATCCATGTCACTGTCCAAATTCTTCTTGAATGTTGCGATTGTACCTGCAGATAGTTCTCTGTCAGAAGAAATTTCAGCATCAAATCACTTCTGTAAGGTCTCCCCTCATCCTCCTGCGCTCCAAGGAATAGAGTCCAAGCCTGTTCAACCTCTCCCTATAGCTCAGGCCTTTGAATCCTGGCAACATCCTCGTAAGTCTTCTCTACATCTGTGTTTATACAAAGCCCCCCCCCATTTCAGGGCACCATAATGTTTGGGACACATTTTTAGCCAAGAAGTACTTAAAAGAGCAACCACAGTTCTGGAAAAAGGTCTTGTGGACAGATGAGATGAAGATAAACTTATATCAGAGTGATGGCAAGAGCAAAGTATGGAGGAGAGAAGGAACTGCTCAAGATCCAAAGCATACCACCTAATCTGTGAAACACGGTGGTGGGAGTGTTATGGCCTGGGCATGTTTGGCCGCTGAAGGTACTGGCTCACTTATCTTCATTGATGATACAACTTCTGAAGTGTTTAAACATATCCTATCTGCTCAAGTTCAAACAAATGCCTCAAAACTCATTGGCCGGCGGTTCATTCTACAGCAAGACTATGATCCCAAACATAATGCTAAAGCAATAAAGGAGTTTTTCAAAGCTAAAAAATGGTCAATACTTAAGTGGCCAAGTCAATCACCCGATCTGAACCCAATTGAGCATGCCTGAAGGGGACTAGCCCCCAAAACAAGCATAAGCTAGATATTGCTGCAATACAGGCCTGGCAGAGCATCACCAGAGAAGACACCCAGCAACTGCATGCAAAAGATATGCAACAAAATACTAAACATGACTACTTTTATTTACTGTGTCCCAAACATTATGGTGCCCTGAAATGGGGGGACTATGTATAAACACTGCTGTAATTTCTACACGGTGAAACCAAAATGTATAAAAATGGCCTTTATTAAAATCTGACAAGGTGCACTTAAACCACATGTGATTATTTTTCTTTTACAAATCTCAAAATGTGGAGTACAGAGGCAAATAAATAAATGATGGGTCTTTGTCCCAAACATTATGGAGGGCACTGTATAACATAGATGTTTCGTTCAGTGTAGAGATACAGCACGGAAACAGGTTCTTCAGTTCTTATTTAGGTTTATTATTGTCAGTGAGGTACAGTGAAAAGCTTTGTTCTTCATTCTTTCCAAACACAACAGATATACCATATATAAATACAATCTATTTCTAAAGCTAACTCAATGCTAGCATTTACTTCAAGAGGGCTTGTATACAAAAGTAGGGATGTAACGCTGAGGCTCTATAAGGCGCTGGTAAGGCTGCATTTGGAATATTGTGAGCAATTCTGGGCACCATACCTGAGGACGGATGTGCTGGCTCTGGAGAGGGTCCAGAGGAGGTTTACGAGAATGATCCCAGAAACGAGTAGGTTAACCCATGATGAGCGTTTGTCAGCACTGGGCCAGTACCCGCTGGAGTTTAGAAGAATGAGGGGGAACCTCATTGAAACTAACAGAATAATGAAAGGCTTGGATAGAGTGAATGTGGAAAGGGCTGTGGAGGCCAAGTCCGTGGGTATTTCTAAGGCAGAGACAGATAGATTTTTGATTAGTACAGGCGTCATCGGTTATGGGGAGAGGGCAGGAGAATGTGATTAGGAGAGAGAGATAGATCAGCCATGATTGAATGGTTTAGACGATGGGCCAAATGGCCTACTTCTACTCCTATCACTTATGACCCTATTTCATAAGTTCTAGGTCCATCAAGTCTACTACGCCATTCAATGATGGCAGATTTATCTTTCCCTCTCAACCCCATTCTCCTGCTGTGTCTCAAAACTAAACGGAACATCTATGTTATACGACCTCTTGAGTTCTCCTTGACACAAGACAGAAAGTTAGACATTCCCAAAATCTTCAGCCCACAGAGGCCACGCTGACCAGTGATCCCTCCGCACTAACACTATCCTAGACACACTAGGGGCAATTTACATTAAAACCAAGCCAAATCTATCTATCTATCTATCTATATTATGTTAAAACTCTGATCTTGGATGTTTATGTATTTGTTTGTTTGCTTGTGTCTTTTTCTGTGATTCACATCTCCTCGACAACCTGACGCGCTAACGGTGAAATTTTTACATATTCCGGCAGAGATTTACCTCATGATCTCAAACATTGCCTCATCTGAAAATTTGATTAATTATTTCCCGTCACAAATCTAAGATCTTTTTTGAAGTTAATGAGCTGAAGCTAACGAGTTGATGACTTCACAATGGCTCTGCTCCTCGCGGCCAGCTGCGTGTAGTTTTCAACTATCAGCTTGCTGGCTACTGTTTTCCACGAGCTGTGAGTTACGTAACACCACACCCCCCCCCCACCCACGTAACTCACTCGGCCGGCCGTCCATAGCGCCCCGCCCTCCTCACCCCAGGGCTCTGGATTGAAGCCGCTGAACACGCAGTAATTTGGTTGGGCTTCCGAGGGCTTCAGAGATCCCGCGAGGTCCAGAGAGGTCACGGCAGCTGCCCTGGCCCGCCACCCGCTTACCGAATTCAAGTCCGCCCTCTCCCTCTCTCTCCCCCTCCCCCCTCCCACCTCCTCCTCCCTTCATCTCCCCCCTCCACTACCCCCTCCTCTCCACTTCCCCCTCTCTGTCTCTCCTACCTCCTCTCCCTCCTCCCCTCTCCCTCTCCCTCCCCTTCTCCCCCACCCCCTCTCCACCTCCCTCCCCCTCTCCTCTCCTCTCCCCATCTCCTCTCCCCATCTCCTCTCCCCATCTCCTCTCCCCCCTCCTCTCAGCCTCCCCCCTCTCCCTCCACCCCCCCTCTCTCCCTCTCTGCCCCACTCTCTCTGCCCCTCAAGATAGGGCGGGGATGGGGTAAAAGGAGCCAATGAATAATATTAATATAATATCAAGGGGGTGGTTAGTGTTTGTGTGTGTGTGTGTGGGGGGGGGGTGGTTAGTGTGTGTGTGTGATGCTGCAGGCCACCCCCCCCCCGCAATCGTGCATTGAGGGGACGGGACCCAACAGGTCACCCTTGGTCTAGTATACTTATAAAACTCTGATCTTGGATGTGTATTTATTTGTGTGTGTGATGTTCGTTTGCGTTTCACATCTCCTCGAAAACACGACGCACTAACGGTGCAAATTTTACATATTCCGATAGAGATTTACGCCGTGAAGTCAAAAATCGCATTTTCTGAAAATTTCAAGCATTATTGCTCGAGTTATTTATGAAAATGTTCAAAAATCTCCAAAAACATGGGAAAAAAATAACTGTCTTTCGCTTATTCCCTGTGCTTAGCCCTGCTAGCAACATTGTTGCTATCCAAGTACACGGAGTTCTGCCAGCTAGCAAGTGCAAATGCATTTTTTTAAAGTCACAGTACACCGAGTTCTGCTAGCTAGCACGTGCAAATGCATTTTTTTTTAAAGTTTAAAAATGAGGGAGTCTGAATAAGGCGAAATAAGCAGCCCCTGCGCAGTTGTCGGCTATGGGTGAGTGCTGGAATATTGCGTTGGGGGAACGGGTTGTGTTGGAGAAAGGGGAACAGGTTGTGTTGGGGGACCAGGCCTCCCGTGGGGGCTATGGGTGAGTGGTGGAATATTGCGTTGGGGAACGGTTTGCATTGGGGGACCAGGCCTCCCGTGTGACAGGGACCCAAAGGGTCCCACTTGGTCTAGTAACCTACAAACATGGGGGGAAACCGGAGCACTCAGAGAAAACCCAGGCAGGTCACCGGGGGAAACGTACAAACTCCGTACGGACATCTCCCGTAGTCGGGATGGAACCCGGGTCTCTGGCGCAGTGAGGCAGCAACTCTACCGCTGCACCACCGTGCTGCCCTCCAGGTTATCGCACATTCGGCAGAAACACGGTGAATCGCCCACCTACCTTCCAATACATTCCTGGCGGATGCCAACAACAGAGCCATGCCCATGTCTGCAGTGGCAGCGTCCACCACAGAAGGAGTGTTGGCCACCTTCACCCCAAAACTGAAGATCAAAGGCAGGTCATAGTGGTCCACACCAACGCCATTGTTCACGATCACCTTCAGGGCAGGGAGCGAGCGGAGAAGCTTCTCATTTACGATGGGATAAAACTCCCACATGAAAATAACCTGGATTTTATTTTCAAGCTGTTCCTTGTTCTTCAGGAATTCTTCCATGGTGGCGACGTCGAAATGCTCCCTGATAACGTCTGCACATCTTCGTGGAACGCCCTGCGTCTCGCTGAGTGCGGAGACCAGAACACAGGCACGATCACTCATCGTCTGTCGGCGCAGAGGAAAAGAAAGGGTAGCAGTTTACAGTTTAGTTTATTGTCACGTGTACCGAGATACAGTGAAAAGCTTTTTGTCGCATGCTATCCAGTCAGCAGAAAAACAATAACGGGCCTGTCCCACTTGCCGAATTTTTCGGCGGCTGCTGGAGTCATATCAGGGTCGCAAAAAGATTGCGAACATTTCAAAATCCAGCAGCGACAGAAAAAATGCTGCGACACTTGAAAAAACACCGCGCGTCAATACGTCATCACTCTGCGTCACCGCCATGTCACGCTGCGACTTTTTCGTTGACCTGATACATCAGTCAATGATGCCGGCAGACGCCGAAAAAATCGCCAAGTGGGACAGGCCCTTACAGTGCCCTCCATAATGTTTGGGACAAAGACCCATCATTTATTTATTTGCCTCTGTACTCCACAATTTGAGATTTGTAATAGAAAAAAATCACATGTTGTTAAAGTCCACGTTGTCAGATTTTATTAAAGGCCATTTTTATACATTTTGGTTTCACCATGTAGAAATTACAGCTGTGTTTATACATAGTCCCCTCATTTCATGGCACCATAATGTTTGGGACACATAGCTTCACAGGTGTTTGTAATTGCTCAGGTGTGATTAAATGCCTCCTTAATGCAGGTATAAGAGAGCTCTGTTCATGATTACAATCGAGCCATTTACAGTGAATAGAATAATACATGATAAGGGAATAACGTTTAATGCCAGGTAAAGCCAGCAATGTCCGATCAAGGATTGTCCGAGGGACACCAGCGATTAAATCATCACAAGGAACTGCAGATGCTAGTTTGCAAAGAAAAGACACAAAGTGCTGGAGTAACTCAACGGGTCGGGCAGCATCCCTGGAGAAAATGTGGAGATCTCTGATGGGCGGCACAGCGATAGAGTTACTGCCTTACAGTACCAGAGACCCAGGTTCGATCCTGACTACGGGCGCTGTCTGTATGGAGTTTGTACGTTCTCCCCGTGACCCGTGTGGGTTTTCTCCGGGATCACCGGTTTCCTCCCACACTCCAAAGACGTACAGGTTTTTTGGTTAATTGGCTTGATATAAATATAGGATGGTGTTAGTTCATAAGTGATAGGAGCAGAATTAGGCCCATCAAGTCTACTCCGCCATTCAACCATGACTGTTCTATCTTTCCCTCTCAACCCTATTCTCCTGCCTTCTCCCCATAACCCCCGACACCCGTAATAATCAAGAATCTATCGAAACGAATGAGTGCAGTGAGGTTGAGAACATGAGCCTGATTGGGTTGAAATATATTGACATGATTAGCAATTTCCCCAATGCATGAGATCACAATATTTCATCGCTGATGAGAGAGACCACATTGTAACAGTAATGGTTTCTGTTGTGAAAATTATCCGTGATAATTTTCCATAAAGCTTTTCAATCCTCATCTATTTCCCTACTCAGTTAATGACGAACTAAAAGCTCTGCAGCTCACAGGCATGTGGCCATCAAGAACAAGCCTTCCTTGATAGATATTAACTTGGTTCCTGGAATCAGAGGGGTAACTTTTTCTCACACACAGGGTGGGTGGGTGCATGTAGGCCCTGCCCATGTTAGACTTCCCAAAATGCAACACCTCACATTTCTCTGTATTAAATTCCATCAACCATTCCCCAGCCCACCTGCCCAACCGATCAAGATCCTGCTGCAATTCTTCACATCCATCTTAACTATTCCTCCTGCAATTTTTCACAACCATCTTCACTATACATCACAATATTCCATCGCTGATGCGAGACATCACATTGTAACAGTAATGGTTTCTGATGTCAATATTATACCTAATAATTTTCCATAAAACCTTTCAAATATTTACCTGCTACGTTTCTGATGAACTGAACTCACGGGCATGTGACCTTCCTTGATAGTTATTAACTTTGTTCCCAGAATTTAATAGGAACCCGAGGAGCAATTTTTAAGAAACATTTAGGTAGGTACATGGATAGGATAGGTTTAGAGGTATATGGGCCAAAACGCAGGCAGGTGGGACTAGTGTAGATGGGACATGTTGGCAGGTGTGGGCAAGTTCATGTTCATAATTAGGCCATTCAGCCCATCAAGTCCACTCCACCATTCAATCATGGCTGATCTATCTTTCCCTCCTAACCCCATTCTCCTGCCTTCTCCCCATAACCCCCGACACCGTGCTAATCTACCTTAAAAATATCCATTGGCAGCCGCCACAGTCTTCTGTGGCAATGAATTCCACAGATTCACCACCCTCTGACTAAAAAAAATTCTGCTCATCTTCCTAAAGGAATGGCCTGTAATTCTGAGCCTAAGCCCTCTGGTCCTAGACTCTCCCACCAGTAGAATCATCCTCTCCACATCCACTCTATCCAGGCCTTTCACTATTCTGTATGTTTCAATGAGGTCCCCCCTCAACCTAAACTCCAGCGAGTACAGGCCCAGCGCCTTCTAACGCTCATCATATATTAACCCACTCATTCCCTGGTTCGTTCGGCCGAAGGGTCTGTTTCCACGCTGAAAGACTCTAATAAAGTGACAACCAAACTAACTGCTGCCTTTCCAAATCTCTAGCTGCTGTTCAGACACTGAAGTAGGAGTGACCAGGGTGTTTTGGGCAGCTTACAGCCCAGTGGGATAAATATTGATCTCTCCAACTTCAGATAGCCCCGACATTCCCTCTCTCTCTATCCCTCCCCCACCCAAGTCGCAGCAGCTTCTCGTTTTCACCCAACAAACAGCTAACAATGGCCTGTTCCTTTATCATCGTTACTTTTTTACATATCTTTCATTCATTTGTTCTTTATCTCTCCACTGGTTATTATCCCTAATCTCGACCCAAAACGTCACCCATTTCTTCTCTCCAGAGATGCTGCCCGTCCCGCTGAGTTACTCCAGCTTTTTGTGTCTACATTAAGTGGAAACTATAGGCCGGTTAGCCTGACTTCAGTGGTTGGTAGGATTTTAGAGACCAGTATAAAGGATGAGGTTTATGAGTATTTAGAAACACACAATAAAATAGGCTGAAGTCCAATAACAAAGTTATGCGTAGGAAGCAACTGCAGATGCTGGCTTACACCTAAGATGGACACCAATAGCTACTATTGAATGCATAGTTTAGTTTAGAGAAGAGATACAGTGCGGAAACAGGCCCTTCAGCCCACCAAGTCGACGCCGACCAGAAATCCCCGCACATTAGCACTATCCTACACACGCACTAGGGACAATTTACAATGACACCAAGCCAATTAACGTACAAGCGTATACGTCTTTGGAGTGTGGGAGGAAACCGAAGCACCTGGGGAAATCCCAAGCAGGTCACGGGGAGAACGTACAAACTCCATACAGACAGCACCCGTGGTCGGGATCGAACCCGGGTCTCCGGTGCTGTGAGGCAGCAACTCCACCGCTGCACCACCCTAAGATGCATAGACACTGAGCATGTACAAAAGAGTTAGACAATAGACTATAGGTGCAGGAGTAGGCCATTTGGCCCTTCGAGCCAGCAACCGCCATTCAATGTGATCATGGCTGATCATCCCCAATCAACTATGCAGAAGGAAAACTTGCAGTTTTTGCACAATTTTCTGTTTTGTTCTGAATAAAAGTTTAAGGTGAAATAGGGAAAGATTTAATGGGAACCTGAGGGGTGACTTTTTCCACACAATAGGTGGTGGGTGTATGGAACAAGCTGCCAGAGGAGGGAGTTGAGGCAGGTGCTATCACAACGTTTAAGAAACATTTAGACTGGTACATGGATAGGTCAGGTTTAGAGGGATACGGGCGAAATGCAGGCAGGTGGGACTAGTGTAGATGGGACATGTTGGTCGGTGTGGGCTAGCTGGGCCGAAGGGCCTATTTCCACACTGTAAGACTCTGTGACTATTTATAAGCACACACTCAATGTGCGCTGCTGAAATGCCGTCGCTTGCACAAGTCTGCACCGTTAGGTTGGGAGCGCTACTCACCCCCGTCGCAAACACACACTGACCTCAGCCCTCTCGGTCTCTGCACAGGGTAGTTTGTCGCAGACTCTGGCCCAACTGTGCAGAAAGAAAACTTGTGCAGTTTGGGGGGACGAGCCTCTCTGCCTTGGACGTTGCTGTCGACGCTCAGTGCAATAGATCTCAGTCCCCTCCCCTTCCTTTCCTTTCTCCGTTAACACCAATCCCAGCACAATAACTACTGACCTCATCCCGAAAGTAACGGGACGGCCACGCTCCTAAAACATAACCTGCCCGCGTTAGAAACGAAACAATTGTGGCAACGAGGGGAGTAGAGCTAGAGAGTTTCATGCTGGGAAAAACAAAGTTATATTCAGAGATATTTAAACAAACTATTATTGTTTATTTTTTGTGACATACTCACAAATACACGTATATATATCATACACACATATGTATCATATATTGATACATATATACACACGTATATATCATATATGATATATATGTATATGATATATATATGTGTATTTGTGAGTTTTTTTTACACACACTGAACCTTTTTTCTCGTTTACTGAACTGTTTGCAGAGTACTATGTTTACATGTTCTGGTGTGCTGCTGCAAGTAATGTCATTGTTCTATCCGGGACACATGACAATAAAACACTCTTGACTCTTGAGTCATAGAGTGATACAGTGTGGAAACAGGCCCTTCGGCCCAACTTGCCCACACGGGCCAACATGTCCCAGCTACACTAGTCCCACCTGCCTGCGTTTGGTCCATATCCCTCCAAACCTGTCCTATCCATATGTACGTGTCTCACTGTTTCTTGAATGTTGTGATAGTACATGCCTCAAAATAAAGATAATTTTAGGAGCCACAAATTGATCTAGTTGAGTTAACTGTAACGTTACTGTGAGGCAGACAGATACCGCTGCTGAGCGGTCACGGTGGCGCAGCAGTAGAGTTGCTGCCTTACAGTGCTTTTTTTTTTATTTTTTTATTTTTTTTTTATTTTTTAGAAGTACGGTAGATTACAGTAATGTACAACACGTATATATTAATACATTTTTTGTACCGCTTCACTTTTTTAAACTTTAAGAAAGAAAAAGAAAGAAGTAAGAAAAGTGAAGAAAGTGCGCAAAGGTTGTGAAGTGCAAAAGAGTGTTGGGAAAAGAAAGCCCCTTAGAAAAGAGGTTAGAGAAGGAAGTAAAGTTAGAAAATAGACCCTAGAAAAAAAAAGAGAAAGAAAGAAGGAACAATCGCTCTATTATAACTCTTATACCATACTTCATAGAGAAGGAACTACCAACCAAGTCTGTTTTTATTTTACCTCCCATTACCAGGTCCAGATACCTTTTATTTATTTATTTGTTTTTCTAAATTACTATTGCACCTCATGCTTGTAATAGGTCCAAAAACGTAGACCACGTCTTTTGAAATTGATCTACTTTGCCTTCTAGGAGGAATCTCATCTCTTCCAGATGTAATGTTTCCAACATATTTGATGTCCACATTTTTATTGTTGGTGTGGGCGCATTTTTCCAGAATTTAAGTATAAGCTTTTTTCCCATTATTAGCCCATAATTGAGTAAATTCTTCTGATACACGTTCTGCCTTACAGTGCTGGCAGCGTCGGAGACCCGGGTTCGATCCCGACTACGGGTGCTGTCTGTACTGAATTTGTACGTTCTCCCCGTGACCCGCGTGGGTTTTCTCCGAGATCTTCGGTTTCCTCCCACACTCCAAAGACGTACAGGTTTGTAGGTTAATTGGCTTAGTAAATGTAAAAATTGGCCCTAGTGGGTGTAGGATAATTCCAGTATAGTCCCTGGTGGACTCTTCGGGAGTGATGACCACAGGACAAGACAAGTCCACAGTATCCCAGAGAAATGAAGGGACAGAGATTTCAAATTCCCCAGACATGTCACTGGAGTTTAGTTTAGTTTCGAGATACAGTACGGAAACAGGACCTTTGGCCCACCCAGTCTGCGCCGACCAGCGATCCGCGCACAGGTGCACACTAACACTATCCCACACACACTCGGGACAATTTACAATATTTTGACCGAAGCCAATCAGCCTGCTAACCTGTATGTCTTTGGAGTGTGGGAGGAAACTGGAGCAACTGGAGAAAACCCACGCGGTCACAGGGAGAATGTACAAACTCTGTACAGACAGCACGCGTGGTCAGGATGGAATCCGGGTCTCTGGCGCTGTGAGGCAGCAACTCTACCGCTGCGCCACCGTGCAAAGTAAAACCTTGCCAAGTTGAAGAAAGTTATGTGAGAAACTAAAGAACTGTGCCTACAGGGAAAGCAGGGCTTGAGAATTTCAGGCTGGCAATAACAAAGTTATGGGTAGGAAGCAACTGCAGATGCTGGTTTACACCGAAGATACACAAAATGCTGGAGTAACTCAGTGGGACAGGCAGCATCTCTGGAGAGAAGGGTCTCGACCAAAAAAAGTCACTCATTCCTTCTCTCCAGAGATGCTGCCTGTCCCGCTGAGTTACACCAGCCTTTTGTGTCTACCTTTTATTGTGGTTAATACTACGTTTACAGACCTGTTATACTGCTGCAAGAAAGGATTTAATTGTTCTGTGTCCACACATATTAAACACTGGAGATTGACAGAAAAATGCTGGAGTAACTCAGCGGGACAGGCAGCATTTCTGGAGAGAAGGAATGGGTGACTTTTCCAGTCGAGACCCTTCTTCAGACTGAGAGTCAGGGGAGAGAGAGACATAGAGATATGGAAGTGTTTCAGAAAGAACTGCAGATGCTGGAAGGTGAGGTGTGAAAACAAGAGATGAAAGGTGACGATGTTTAAGGGAAACATAGAATCAAGTAGATCATTCACACACTCTCTTTTTCACACAGAGAGTTGTGAATCTGTGGAATTCTCTGCCTCAGAGGGCAGTGGAGGCCGGTTCTCTGGATACTTTCAAGAGAGAGCTAGATAGGGCTCTTAAAGATAGCGGAGTGAAGGGATATGGGGAGAAGGCAGGAACCCGGTACTGATTGTGGATGATCAGCCATGATCACATTGAATGGCGGTGCTGGCTCGAAGGGCCGAATGGCCTAGGTCTGCACCTATTGTCTATTGTCTATTATTGTTATCTGGGGGAAGGTGACAACGAAGCATACAAAGTCGAATTTAGTCAGGAGTACTGTCAGACTGGTCAGAGAACGAGGATGTGGGAGGGATGGATTTGCAATGCAAGGGTTACTTGAAGTCATTCATACCACTGGGGTGTAAGCTGCCCAAGTGAAATACGAGGTGCTGTTCCTCCAATTTCCGTTGGGCCTCACTCTGACATTCTTTGGCGTAAACCAGCATCTGCAGTTCCTTCCTACATAATTCAGCCATATTGGTGTTTTCAGCTAATTACCTCGATATTTACAAAAAATACAGATTTAATTGAATGTATCACGTTGTGTAATCAAATACATTGAAATTTAAAATGCAAAGGAAGGTGTCTCTGACTAAAAGGAATGCAAATATGACCCACTGATTGCAAATATAACTCTACAAGGGAGAAAACATTGAGACATTGTCTGGAATTTAGAGTAATAATCAATACCAATGTTAACACCTAAAATTAGAAAGTCTGAAGAAGGGTCTCGACCCGAAACGTCACCCATTCCTTCTCTCCAGAGATGCTGCCTGTCTCGCTGAGTTACTCCGGCATTTTGTGTCTACCTTTGTTTTAAACCAGCGTCTGCAGTTCCTTCCTACACATTTCGTCAACTCATGTAACTTCTTTTGCATGTTGGCGAAAGTTCAGTTTAAATTCTTTATGAAACATGTCTAATTAGTGCGGCACGGTGGTGCAGCGGCAGAGTTGCTGCCTTGTAGCTCCGGAGACCCGGGTTCGATCGTGACCATGGGTGCTGTCTGTACGGAGTTTGTACATTCTCCCTGTGACCTGCGTGGGGGTTTTCCGGGTGCCCCAGTTTCCTCCCACACTCCAAAGACGTAGGTTAATTGGCTTTGGTAAAATTGTAAAATAGTCCCTAGTGTGTGCAGGATAGTGCTAGTGTGCAGAGATCGCTGGCCGACACGGGCTCAGTGGGCCAAAGTCCCTGATTCTGTGCTGCTTCTCTAAACTAAACTAATGCAGAAATCAGAGCAGGAGGCCGGGCTCCAGAAACAGACACATGCACCATGTTGTTCTGTGTTATGTACAGAGGGAGACACAGTGTATTCAAGGGTAAAGTGTGAAAGGTCAATGAAACACTCTTGATTCTTGATTCTTTACTCTGGAACAATGGTGCCTGATTACTACAGGAAGGTTTCCCCCCCCTAGATACGGGCTGGTCCATGGATTTGTGTGATGGGAGATCATGTCTCACGAATTTGATTGAGTTTTTGAAGAAGTAACCAAGTCTGCCTACAGTCTGTTTGTCTTTTTATCTTTTTTATTTTAGTCTGTTTAAAGTATGGTTTTTTTTCTTTCTATTTTATGTGGGGGAGGGAGGGAGGTAGGGTAAGGGGGAAACCATCCTTAGGTCACTTCCTGGCGAGGATGCAACTATTATTCGAGTCGCGCCCTCGCCCCCCTCCTTGCGGCCTACCTACTGGATTGGCGCGGCCTTTCCTGCCGGGATCGGACCAGAGCATCAGCAACGGCGGCGCAGCGCTGGATACATCCCGGAGCGAGCAATGTCTCACTTGGTATCGCCGTTTGAAGCTCCGGAGTGTTGAGCCTGCTGCATCAACATCGCCAAGCTGTGTTTTGCAGAGCTCCCAGGGCGGGCGGTGCTGACCAACATCGCGGAGTCCTGGGACTCTTTGCCGGGGGCCGCCAGCGTTGAATCTCCGCCAGCTCGGCCTGTGGACTTCGGGAGCTGCAGACTCCGGAGGGAGGTGGCCGATTCAGAGGTCCAGGCCGCTGAGGACGTTCTTCCGTTCGGCGTCAGGGTTCCATCGTTCCCGGTGAGAAGGCCTGAACATCAGGCCGCCCGTAGCGGCGACTGCGGGGGGCTCGGGAGGCCACGACCACGGGTGAACATCGGGGAACAGCAGCGAGGAAGTTGACTGGACATTCGTTCCTTCCATCACCGTGGGGAACTTTGGTGCCGCTGTGGGGATGTTTGTGTTGTGGACTATTGTTCTGTGTTTTAGTTTTTAAATTTTTTTTATTCGTATGACTGTATGGGAAATAGCAATTTGTTGTCTCTTACTTGAAGACAATGACAATAAATTGAATCAAATCAAATCAAGGTTGACAAGGGTAAGACCAACTTCTTCTTAGGCCCCCCTCGGTCATAGCCATGGGTGTCTCCAGGGTTGGAGGACGCCAGTCCGTGACTTTGTTTAACGTGGGGAGACTGGTGCACAGACAGCCACCCCACGGTCCTTGACAGATCTGGGTCAGGATCCAGTGGTATGGAGTCCAAGACGACCGGAGAACCGTTTCTGCTGCAGCCTTCATCCGCCTTCCCAGCCGTTGTGACGCTCCACTAAGGTCAGCCATCGTCCTCCGCCTGTTCCACCGTTGAGGTCTTGGTTGGATTGCTCTTTGTCAGAGACCTCCCCCTCGAAACATTGTCTATTTCCTTCGCTCCATAGATGCTGCCTCACCCGCTGAGTTTCTCCAGCATTTTTGTCTATCCATATGTACGTGTCTCACAGTTTCTTGAATGTTGTGATAGTACCTGCCCTGGGGCAGATCTAGTATGAAACTAATGAAGCTTAAGCTTCAGGAAACCTAATCCCAGAAGCGACTTTAGTCCAGATATTCTTCGGATTTAAATCGGAATTCCGATTTTGTTTGTTTTCCTAGAAATGAATCCGATTTTTCACCTGGACTCAACCCCTCGCCTCTTGTCTCGAATAAACTTCACCTCACACTTAAACCTCAACTCACTAAACCTTGTCTCGACTAAACCTCCCACCTCACACCTAATCCCCGCCTCGACTAATGGCCGCCTCCCTCCCTCCCTCCCTCCCGCTCGCTCCCACGGGGAGGGGCTGCAGCCGCCACGGGCGGGACTCGGTCTCGACGTCAACGTCTGCGCGCGTGCGCCCCTCCCACCCCCACCGCCTCTCTCGGGCAGTGCGCCTGCGCCGCTCTCCGCGCTCGGCCCCGCCCCCCCTGGTTGGAGCCGTTGGTTCCGCTGAGCGCGAGCGGGAGAGAGGCGGCGATTATTCGAGGCGCGGATTAGGTGTCAGGTGTCGTCGTGAGGTGTCGTAGAGGTGAGGGGATTAGTCGAGGTGTAAGTGTGTAGGTGAGGGGATTAGTCGAGGTGTAAGTGTGTACGTGAGGGGATTAGTCGAGGTGTAAGTGTAGGTGAGGGGAAGTGAGTGTAGGTGAGGTGAGGAGAAGTGGGTGTCTGAGCTCAGGAAGGGAGACCAAGGTGCTGCTGAAGGAGATGAGACCACTGCCTTCTGTGGCAGAGAATTCCACACATTCACAACTCTGGGTGAAAACGTTTTTTCTCATCTCAGTGCTAGGTAAAGAGACATTTCGGGTAACATTTTTTGTAAAGATTTTTTTAGCTGTATGAGGCCATTTATTGAAACATATAAGATTATTAAGGGTTTGAACACGCTAGAGGCGGGAAACTCGTTTCCAATGTTGGGGGAGTCCAGAACCAGGGGCCACAGTTTAAGAATAAGGGGGAGGCCATTTAACGGAGATGAGGAAATATTTTTTCACACAGAGAGTTGTGAACCTGTGGAATTCTCTGCCTCAGAGGGCAGTGGAAGCCAATTCTACACAGGTTCAGTTTCAACTTTCTTTAAAGCACAGAATTATGTATGACACAAGAAGAGGACTTTACACATGTTTAAGCACTCCACCTGTCCCTATCCCCTGCTGTCTTCTTGCAGCTTTGCGATGTATTTCTGACACAATGGTCCATTCTACATTTGCTTAGCAACATCTGTTTTGATCTCTCGTTTTCACACCTTATCCCTCCATATCTCTGTCTCCCTTTCTCCTGACTCTCAGTCTGAAGAAAGGTCTCTACTGGAAAGGTCACGCATTCCTTCTCTCAAGAGACGCTGCCTGTCCCGTTGGGTTACTCCGGCATTTTGTGTCTGTCTTCGGCATAAACCAGCATCTGCTGTTGTTTCCTACACACTGTATCGAACTAGCTCGCTCTTCTTGGACGCCATGCAATCTGACCTTCCAGAGCAGCTTACTATGTTGAATCTTATGGAAGGCCGTCCTGAAGTCCGTATGGACAATGCATATGGTCTCCGTGGATTGTCACCTTGTCGTGGTGGAGAAGCTTGCATCCTGAGATCCTGAGAGCGATGCCGCTTGGAGCTATGCTCCTGGTAGGGCCACCCATGGCAGTAAGGTCGAGGGGGAGGACTCTGAAAAAGAGCAATCCATCCAAGACCTCAACGGTGGAACAGGCAGAGGACGATGGCTGACCTTAGTGGAGAGTCACAACGGCTGGGAAGGCGGAAGAAGGCTGCAGCAGAAAAGGGTCCCCGGTCGTCTTGGACTCCATGCCACTGGATCCTGACCCGGATCTGTCAAGGACCGTGTGGTGGCTGTTTGTGTACCAGTCTCCCCACGTTAAACAAAGTCACGTACTGGTGTCCTCAAACCCTGGAGACACCCATGGTCAGCCCTGACCGAGGGGGGCCTAAAAAGAAGATGGTCTTACCCTTGTCAACCTTCTTGGTTACTTCCTCAAAAACTCAATCAAATTCGTGAGACATGATCTCCCATCACACAAACCCATGGATCAGCCTCTATCTAAGGGGGGAGAAATCTTCCTGTAGTAATCAGACACCATTGTCCCAGAGTCAAGAGTGTTTCATTGAGCCTTCACACTTTACCCTTCCATATCCCTGCGTCTCGCTCTGTACATAACACAGAGCATGAGCAGATAACTGTGCATATGCCTGTTTTCGGAGCCCAGCCTCTTGCTACGATTTCTGCATTAGTTCAGTTTAGTTTAGTTTAGAGAAACAGCGCGGAAACAGGCACTTCCGCCCACTCAGCCCGCGCCGGCGAGCGATCACTCCACACGAACGCTATCCTGCACACACCAGGGACTATTTTACAATTTTACCAAAGCCAATTAACCTACGTCTTTGGAGTGTGGGAGGAAACTGGAGCAACCGGAGAAACCCCACGCAGGTCACGGGGAGAACGTACAAGCTCCGTACAGATCGAACCCGGGTCTCCGGCGCTGCAAGGCAGCAACTCTGCCGCTGCACCACCATGCCGCCCTAATTATTAGACATGTTTCATAAAGAATTTAAACTGAACTTTCGCCAAAGTGCAAAAGAAGTTACAGGAGTTGACAAAATGTGTAGGAAACATAGAAACATAGAGAGATATTCACAAATACACACATATATATGTATCATACACACATATGTATCATATACCAGATATATATACATATAATGATATATATGTGTGTATATAATATATATATATGTGTATTTGTGAGTATCTTTACACAAACAACTTTTTTTCTCGTTTACTAAACTTTACAGAGTACTATGTTTACATGTTCACTCTTGAGTGATACAGTGTGGAAACAGGCCCTTCGGCCCAACTTGCCCACACGGGCCAACATGTCCCAGCTACACTAGTCCCACTTGCCTGCGTTTGCTCCATATCCCTCCAAACCTGTCCTATCCATATGTACGTGTCTCACTGTTTCTTGAATGTTGTGATAGTACCTGCCTCAAAATAAAGATAATCTTAGCAGCCACAAATTGATCTAGTTGAGTTAACTATAGCGTTACTGTGAGGCAGACAGGAACCGCTGCTGAGTCACGGTGACAGCGGTCACGGTGGCGCAGCGGTAGAGTTGCTGCCTTACAGCGCTGGCAGCGTCGGAGACGGGTTCGATCCCGACTACGGGTGCTGTCTGTACGGAGTTCGTACGTTCTCCCCGTGACCCACGTGTGTTTTCTCCGAGATCTTCGGTTTCCTCCCACACGCCAAAGACGTACAGGTTTGTAGGTTAATTGGCTTGGTAAATGTAAACATTGGCCCTAGTGGGTGTAGGATAATTCCAGTATAGTCCCTGGTGGACTCTTCGGGAGTGATGACCACAAGACAAGACAAGTCCACAGTGTCCCAGTGAAATAAAGGGATAGAGATTTCAAATTCCACAGACATGTCACTAGAGTTTAGTTTAGTTTCGTGCTACAGTACGGAAACAGGACCTTTGGCCCACCGAGTCCGCGCCGACCAGCGATCCCCGCACACTAACACTATCCTACACACACGAGGGACAATTACATTTTTTTTTACCAAAGCCAATTAGCCTACTAACCTGTACGTCTTCCAAGTGTGGGAGGAAACTGGTGCACCCGGAGAAAACCCACGCGGTCACAGGGAGAATGTACAAACTCTGTACAGACAGCACGCATGGTCAGGATTGAACCCGGGTCTCTGGCTCTGTGAGGCAGCAACTCTACCGCTGTGCCACCGTGCAAAGTAAAACCTTGCCTAGGTGAAGAAAGTTATGTGAGAAACTAAACAACTCTGCCTACAGGGAAAGTAGGGCTTGAGAATTTCATGCTGGCAATAACAAAGTTATGGGTCGGAAGCAACTGCAGATGCTGGTTTACACCGAAGATAGACACAAAATGCTGAAGTAACTCAGTGGGACAGGCAGCATCTCTGGAGAGAAGGGTCTCGACCAAAAAAAGTCACTCATTCCTTCACTCCAGGCATGCTGCCTGTCCCGCTGAGTTACTCCAGCATTTTGTTTCTATCTTTTATTGTGTTCAGTACTGCGTTTACAGACCTGTTACACTGCTGCAAGAAAGGATTTCATTGTTCTGTGTCCACACATATTAAACACTGAAGATTGACAAAAAAATGCTGGAGTAACTCAGCGGGACAGGTAGCATCTCTGGAGAGAAGGAATGGGTGACTTTTCCAATCAAGACCAGACTGAGAGTCAGGGGAGAGGGAGACACAGAGATATGGAAGTGTTTCAGAAAGAACTGCAGATGCTGGAAAAATATGATATGGAAGGTGAGGTGTGAAAACGAGAGATCAAAGGAGATGATGTTTAAGGAAAATCATTCACACACTCTCTTTTTCACACAGAGAGTTGTGAGTTTGTGGAATTCTCTGCCCCAGAGGGCAGTGGAGGCCGGTTCGCTGGATACTTTCAAGAGAGAGCTAGATAGGGCTCTTAAAGATAGCGGAGTGAAGAGATATAGGGAAGGCAGGAACGGGGTACTGATTGTGGATGATTGTGGATGATCAGCCATGATCACATTGAATGGCGGTGCTGGCTAGAAGGGCCGAATGGCCTAGGCCTGCACCTATTGTCTATTGTCTATCATTGTTATTTGGGGGAAGGTGACAACGAAGCATACAAAGTCAAATTTAGTCAGGAGGACTGTCAGACTGGTCGGAGAACAAGGATGCATGGTGGGATGGAGTTGCAATGCAAGGGTTACTTGAAGTCATTCATACCACTGGGGCGTAAGCTGCCCAAGTGAAATTGGTTCCTCCAATTTGCGTATGGCCTCACGCTGACATTCTTTGGCGTAAACCAGCATCTGCAGTTCCTTCCTACATAATTCAGCCATATTGGTGTTTTCAGCTAATTACCTCGATATTTACAAAAAATACAGATTTAATTGAATGTATCACGTTGTGTAATCAAATATATTGAAATTTAAAATGCAAAGGAAGGTGTCTCTGACTAAAAGGAATGCAAATATGACCCACTGATTGCAAATATAACTCTACAAGGGAGAAAACATTGAGACATTGTGTCTGGAATTTAGAGTAATAATCAATACCAATGTTAACACCTAAAATTAGAAAGTGTGAAGAAGGGTCTCGACCCGAAACGTCACCCATTCCTTCTCTCCAGAGATGCTGCCTGTCTCGCTGAGTTACTCTGGCATTTTGTGTCCGAATTTTGTGTCCGAATTTTGTGTCCGAATTACTCTGGCAAATTCCGATTTTGTTTGTTTTCCTAGAAATGAATCTGATTTTTCACCTGGACTCAACCCCTCGCCTCTTGTCTCGACTAAACTTCACCTCACACTTAAACCTCAACTCACTAAACCTTGTCTCGACTAAACCACCCACCTCACACCTAATCCCCGCCTCGATTAATGGCCGTCTCCCTCCCTCCCGCGGGGAGGGGCTGCAGCCGCCACAAGCGGGGTGGGCGGGGCTCGGGCTCGACGTCAACGTCACTGCGCGCATGCGCCCCCCCAACCGGCTCTCTCGGGCAGTGCGCCTGCGCTGCGCTCGGCCCCGCCCCCCTGGTTGCAGCCGTTGGTTCCGCTGAGCGCGAGCGGGAGAGAGGCGGCGATTAGTCGAGGCACGGATTAGGTGTCAGGTGTCGTCGTGAGGTATCGTAGAGGTGAGGGGATTAGTCGAAATCCATATTTGAAATCCACATGTTTATAGTTGGTATTGGAGCGTTTTTCCAGAATTTTAGGATTAACTTTTTTCCAGTTATTAACCCAAAGTCTATTCATTTCTTTTGGAACACATTTAGTTCTGGACTATCTTCCGTTGTTCCGAAGATAATCCATTCTGCTTTGGGTATCAGTTTTATTTTAAATAATTTTGTAAAGATTTCAAAAATTTCAATCCAAATTTTTTGAATTTTTGTACAGAAAACAAATGAGTGCGCTATAGTAGCTTCTTGAGATTGACATTTATCACAAATGGATGATACATTTGGGAACATTTTATTAATTTTTGTTTTGGAATAATATAATCTATGTAAAATTTTAAATTGTATTAAAGTGTGTCCTACATTAATCGAACATTTATGCACGTTTAATAAATGTTCATTCCACCTTTCCTTTGAGATTTTAATAGCTAATTCTTGTTCCCAGTCTCTTCTAATACCTTCCGTAGATGGTATTTCTACATTTAAGATAATATTATACAAATATGATATTAAGTTTGCTGATTCAGCTTTTATCTGCATTGCTTCATCCAATACATCTGCTGGGCTATTATAATGATCTTTTGTATATTTTTTCAACTAGTCACATATTTGAAAATATTTAAAATATTGATTATTTCCCAGTTTATATTTTATTTGTAATTGTTGGAATGATAGTAATTTTCCAGTTTCATACAAGTCACCGAACGTTTTAATTCCTAGTCTATCCCATTGTATAAAAGATTTGTCTGTAATAGAGGGATTAAACGAAGGGTTATTAACTATTGGAGATAAAAGTGATAGATTTCTTAATTTTAAATTTTGTTTTATTTGTTTCCAAATTCTGATTGTACTATGTATAATTGGGTTTTTGTTATAATTTATGTTATTCAGTTTCATTGGTGAGAGGAGGATCACTCCAATGTTTCCAGAGGAGCAGTCCTCTCTCTCCATTACAATCCAGTCCACTTGCTGGGCAGAGTTGTCCATCAGTTGAATCATATTTTTAATATTTACTAACCAATAATAATACATGAAGTTAGGGAGTGCTAAGCCCCCTAATACTTTAGCTTTGTTCAAGTGTGTTCTTTGTATTCTATGTGATTTATAGTCCCATATCAAATTAGTAATGTCTGAATCCAGTTTAAAAAAAAACTTCTTTGGTAGGTATATAGGAATCGATTGAAATAGGTATAAAATTTGTGGTTAGAAGATCATTTTTATTGCATTTATTCGGCCTATTAAAGACATCGGGAGGGTTTTCCAAAATTTAATTAGTGTATTTAATTTATTAAGTAAAGGATCAAAATTTGCTTTAAACATGCCTTGATATGTTCTAGTGATTTCAATACCCAAGTATTTACATTTTTCTGTAGCTATTTTAAAAGGGAATTTTAAAAGATGTGTTGAGTCTTTCGGTTTTATTGACATAATTTCACTTTTATTCCAATTTATTCTGTATCCAGAAAAAGATCCAAAGTCCTCAATTAAATTTAATATATTTGGTATAGTAATTTGAGGTTTTGTAATGTATAATAATATATCATCCACGTATAAAGATATTTTATTATTTGAATATTTAGTATTATACCCATGGATATGTGGATGTGTTCTAATTTTTTCTGCTAACGGTTCAATTATGAGAGCAAACAACTGGTGATAATGAGCATCCTTGTCTATTTCTCCTTGATAGTTGAAATTTCGAGGATAATATGTTATTAGTTAATATTCTAGCTGTAGGTTTATTATATAATAGTTTAATCCATAAAATAAAATTCTCTCCCAGTTGGAATGTTTGTAATACTTTATCCATATAATTCCATTCTACTTGGTCAAATGCTTTTTCAGCGTCCAGCGAAATAATTGATAATTCTTGTTCTTCAAATTTATGTGAGTGCATTATATTGAGTAGACGTCTCATATTATTAGATGAATATCTCTTAGGGATAAACCCCGTCTGATCTGGGTTTATTAGTTTACTAATATATTTACTTAATCTTCTAGCTAATGTTTTCGCTAATATTTTTTGATCTGTATTTCACAATGCTATAGCTCTATATGAACCCGGTTCTTCTATATCTTTGTCTTTTTTAAGTATTAGTGTGATCATAAAGAATTTAAACTGAACTTTTGCCAAAGTGCAAAAGAAGTTACAGGAGTTGACAAAATGTGTAGGAAGGAACTGCAGACGCTGGATTAAAATGAAGGTAGACACAAAATGCTGGAGTAACTCAGCGGGACAGGCAGCATCTCTGGAGAGAAGGAATGGGTGATGTTTCGGGTCAAGACCCTTCTTCAGACTTTCTAATTTTAGAGGTTAACATTGATATTGATTATTCCTCAAAATTCCAGACACAATGTCTCAATGTTTTCTCCCTTGTAGAGTTTTATTTGCAATCAGTGGGTCCTATTTGCATTCCTTTTAGTCAGAGACACCTTCCTTTGCATTTTAAATTTCAATATATTTGATTACACAACGTGATACATTCAATTAATCTGTATTTTTTATAAATATCGAGGTAATTAGTTGAAAACACCAATATGGCTGAATTATGTAGGAAGGAACTGCAGATGCTGGTTTACACCAAAGAATGTCAGTGAGGCCCAATGCAAATTAAAGGATCAGCACCTCATATTTCTCTTTGAGCAGCTTACACCCTAGCAGTATGAATGACTTCAAGTAACCCTTGCATTGCAAATCCATCCCTCCCCCATCCTTGTTCTCTGACCAGTCTGACAGTCCTCCTGACTAAATTTGACTTTGTATGCTTCGTTGTCACCTTCCCCCAGATAGCAATGATAGACAATAGATAATAGACAATAGGTGCAGGCCCATGCCATTCGGCCCTTTGAGCCAGCACCGCCCTCTGAGGCAGAGAATTCCACAGACTCACAACTCTCTGTGTAAAAAAGAGAGTGTGTGAATGATTTTCCTTAAATATCGTCCCCTTTGTTCTCTCGTTTTCACACCTCACCTTCCATATCATATGTTTCCAGCATCTTCAGTTCTTTCTGAAACACTTCCATATCTCTGTCTCCCTCTCCCCTGACTCAGTCTGAAGAAGGGTCTCGACTGGAAAAGTCACCCATTCCTTCTCTCCAGAAATGCTGCCTGTCCCGCTGAGTTACTCCAACATTTTTTTGTCAAACTTCAGTGTTTAATATGTGTGGACACAGAACAATAAAATCCTTTCTTGCAGCAGAATAACAGGTCTGTAAACGCAGTACTGAACACAATAAAAGATAGACACAAAATGCTGGTGTAACTCAACGGGACAGGCAGCATCCCTGGAGAGAAGGAATGAGTAACTTTTATGGTCAAGACCCTTCTCTCCAGAGATGCTGCCTGTCCCACTGAGTTACTGCAGCATTTTGTGTCTATCTTCGGTGTAAACCAGCATCTGCAGTTGCTTCCTACACATAACTTTGTTCTTGCCAGCCTGAAATTCTCAAACCCTGATTTCCCTGTAGGCACAGTTTAGTTTCTCACATAACTTTCTTCAATATGGCAAGGTTTTACTTTGCACGGTGGCGCTGCGGTAGAGTTGTTGCCTCACAGCGCCAGAGACCCTGCTTCCATCCTGACCATGCGTGCTGTCTGTATGGAGTTTGTACGTTCTCCCTGTGAGCTGCGAGAGTTTTCTTCGGGTGCTCTGGTTTCCTCCCGCACTCCAAAGACCTACAGGTTAGTAGGTTAATTGGCTTCGGTAAAAAATTGTAAATTGTCCCTAGTGTGTGTGGGATAGTGTTAGTGTGCGGGGATCGCTGGTCGGCGCGGACTGGGTGGGCCTAAGGGCCTGTTTCCGTACTGTATCTCGAAACTAAACTAAAGTAATATAAACTCCAGTGACATGTCTGTGGAATTTGAATTCTCTATCCCTTTATTTCTCTGGGATACTGTGGACTCAGCAGCGGTTTCTGTCTGCCTCACTGTAATCCAACAGTCAACAATTAACTCAACAAGATAATAGACAATAGGTACAGGAGTAGGCCATTTGGCCCTTCGAGCCAGCACCGCCATTCAACGTGATCATGGCTGATCATCCCCAATCTACCCCGTTCCTGCCTTCTCCCCATATCCCCTGACTACGCTATTTTAAAGAGCCCTATCTAGCTCTCTCTTGAAAGCATCCAGAGAACCTGCCTCCACCACCCTCTGAGGCAGAGAATTCCACAGACTCACCATTCTCTGTGAGAAAAAGTGTTTCCTCGTCTCCCTTCCAAAATGGCTTACCCCTTATTCTTAAACTGTGGCCCCTGGTTCTGGACTCCCCCAACATCAGGAACATGTTTCCTGCCTCTAGCGTATCCAAACCCTTAACAATCTTACATGTTTCAATGAGATATCCTCTCATCCTTCTAAACTCCAGAGTGTACAAGCCCAGCTGCTCCATTCTCTCAGCATATGACAGTCCCGCCATCCCGGGAATTAACCTTGTAAACCTATGCTGCACTCCCTCAATAGCAAGAATGTCCTTCCTCAAATTAGGGGACCAAAACTGCACACAATACTCCAGGTGTGGTCTCACTCGGGCTCTGTACAATTGCAGAATGACCTCTTTGCTCCTATATTTGATTCCTCTTGTTGTAAAGGCCAACATGCCATTTGCTTTCCTCACTGCCTGCTGTACCTGCATGCTTACTTTCATAGACTGATGTACAAGGACCCCCAGATCCCGTTGTACTTCCCCTTTGCCCAACTTGACGCCATTTAGATAGTAATCTGCCTTCCTGTTTTTGCTACCAAAGTGGAAAGATAAATTTGTGGCTGCTAAAATTATTTTTATCTTGAGGCAGGTACAGTGGTAGACCTACATTTTTGGGGCCCTGAAGCTTGAACTGTTATGGGGGCCCCTTCGCAACCAGCACCGAGGTCTGGGTAACCACTGTTATCTTCTGCAATGGGGTTGTTCCACGACAGATCACCACAAATTTTAATTTCTGTCATAAATGTTAATAGTGTTTTAAATTATTTATAATTATTTTATATTAAATATATTTAGAATGAAACATCCTTAATTTGAATATTTTTTCGTTTACGGCTACTTTAATAACCTTTTAATTTTTATCTGAACTATTATTTTGTATTGACTATCATACAGTAGTCCCAACATTTTTAAGCAATGTGGACTAAGCATTGAAAAAAAGTAGGAAGTATTGGCCAGGGGTCCAGGAGGCTGACTAGGCCCCCGGCAGGGTCCAGAAGCAGCGCCCCCGGTGGGGGTTCAGGGGGAAACGCCTGCCACAGTCTGTTCGTATTGGTGGAAATGTGTCAGACTCGATAACAATCAGCATGGGAGCACCTCAAGGCTGCGTGCTCAGCCCCCTGCTGTACTCACTCTATACTCATGACTGCGTAGCCGGTCAAAATGCGAACTCCATCATCAAGTTCGCTGACGACTCCACTGTTGTGGGGTGTATCACTGATGGGGATGAGTCAGAGTATAGAAGAGAGATCGAGCAACTGTCCATATGGTGCCAGCACAATAACCTAGCCCTCAACACCAGCAAAACCAAGGAACTGATTGTGGACTTTGGAAGGAGTAGGATGGGGACCCACAGTCCCATTTATATCAACGATCGATGGTTGAAAGAGTCAAGAGCTTCAAATTCCTGGGCGTGCACATCTCTGAAGATCTTTCCTGGTCCGAGAACACTGATGCAATTATTAAGAAAGCACATCAGCGCCTCTACTTCCTGAGAAGATTACGGAGAGTCGGTTTGTCAAGGAGGACTCTCTCTAACTTCTACAGGTGCACAGTAGAGAGCATGCTGACTGGTTGCATCGTGGCTTGGTTCGGCAACTTGAACACCCTGGAGAGGAAAATACTACAAAAAGTAGTAAACACTGCCGTCCATCATTGGCTCTGACCTCCCTTCCATCGAGGGGATCTATCGCAGTCGCTGCCTCAAAAAGGCTGGCAGTATCATCAAGGACGCACACCATCCTGGCCACCCACTCATCTCCCTGCTACCTTCAGGTAGAATGACAGGAGCCTGAAGAATGCAACGACCAGGTTCAGGAATAGCTGCTTCCCCACATCCATCAGGCTATTAAACTTGGCTCGGACATAACTCTGAACATTAATAGCCCATTTTACTTCGGAGTCACGTGAGTGACTACGTGAAGAAGGCCGTCAGCCCGCATGCGCGTCATTACGTCTACCGAATTGCGCTACGACTGGCTGGCGGCGCGTCGCTCCACCAGCGGTAAGTTTCAATTCCTACAGGTAAGTTTTCAAACTTACTTTTCAGTTTGTCCTTTTGTTGCAGGAATCTCTCTTCGCAGAGTTTTCCTGTTGGATATAGTAATACGCAGCAAAACCCGGACGGACCGCGTGGAAACCTATTATGGACTGCGGGGATGCCGGCTACGGACCGTGGAAGTGCGGGTAGCGGGTGGCCATCGGGTTTGCTGCCTGAGTCGCTGACAGTGCGGTCAGCGACTCCCAAGGGCTTTTTAAATTCGGGCGATATCCGGACGGGCCGCGGGGATATTACAGTCCGCGGGAATGCCGGGGACAGACCACGGGAGAGCGGGTAGCCGGTGGCCGTCGGGTTCGCTACCCGAGTCGCTGACAGTGCGGTCAGCGACTCCGACTTCGGCAGCCCAAAAGGTAGGCAACCATACGGAGTCGGAGAGGCCTGGGCTGGAGCCCAGCCAGGAGGGTTCCCCTCCGACTACAAGGGTACGTCCACGGATGTTTAACCCATCCTGATATGGTGGACCATATCAGCGCAGGTCCACGGGGGCCTATGGCAGCGCCTGTGCACAGGGCTGCTCACTAATCTCCCTCTCTGTGGAGAGGAGTACGAAAGGTCAATGTGTGACTGTCTCCTACCCCGGAAGTATGTCCATGGCGCATACTGCAATTCATCAGAGTTCCCCTCACGTTACAAGATAAACACCCCTATGCCTCCAATGGCAGTAGCAGGAATAGTGTATTCTTTTTAAAAGTATGGCTATACAGGGTGGGCACCATTATGCTGGTATCCTCTGACTAATTTATCAGATCAGGAGTTTGTTCTTGGTATCATAATATGTATCATGATGCTAATTTAGTTATGTTAATAGAGAGAAATTACAAGCTATATTATTTATCACTTACACCAATAAATTGTGTAATGGAATCGGACCTGCCATGGCGTTATAGATCCCTGGCTTGGAAAGCCTTGTTCAGCAATACCTATCAGTCACCTGTGCGAGCACACATGGTGGCGTCATGGTAATTCCGCTCATTAAAGGGACTATGGAAGATTCTTCCCCCAGACGCCGACTTTTTTCACATGAATAAAGTGATCAAATCTCTGATTTAACTGGGATGGGCGTCTTCATTCATGTAAACATCTTCGCCCATGACAAATAACTGGCAGGTTTTTTTCCAGCATTTCTCTCTCTATGTCTGGCGTACGGGGGCCAGAGGCGCTCCAATCCTTCCCTGTAGACTGCATTGGCATCGGAAAGGTGCAGGACTCGGAGTCACTACCACGTGCAGCCTGTTTGGTTATGAATATACCAACAGAGCATCGATTTGCACAGCTAGTCCTGGCAGCTGCTGAAGGAAGCAATCTGACAACCCCAACTCAGAATGAGTGCCAAGTCTTGGGCATCTATGTCAGTCAAGATTGCGACTCGTCGCAGTCAAAGAACGCTCCATCCTAAGGCATGTCAGGCAGCAGCTCCTGGTTCAGGGTTGCAAATTTCCTCCCACTCAAATGAGGAGTGGTAGAGGGTGCTACAGAAGAGTGCACTTGTGCCTGAAGTGACACCTGTTTCAGGGTTGCAATTCTTCCCACTCGGTTGAACGTAGTGATGGAGATGGTGCTAAAATACATGCACACATGCCTGAGGCAGCTCCTGGGTCAGGTTGCATAAGTCCTCCCATTCGGATGTATGAAGGATGAAGATGGTCGACGCAGCTCCTGGTTAAGGTTGCATAAGTCCTCCCATTCGGACGGATGAAGATGGAGCCATATATATTATGCCTCCTGTCACGGATGCATACACAGGCAGTTCAAGTCACATGCCTGCAGCTGCCTTGGTTCAAGGTTTGCATTACCTCCCATCCAAAAGACTATGGGAGATGGTGTCGCAAAACATGCTTGGTACAGAAGCATGCACAGACAATTTGAGGATACGGATGGTACACCTGGTTCAGGTGCAATTACTCCCACCCTAAAAGAGTGTCAAAGGTTAGTATGGATTACCTCCAAACAGGAACCCGAATATGACTATGTGCCGGGATCCCATGCTTAATGCATAATGTACGACGATCGCATGAGGGGAAGCGGTGTGCTTTGCCTCTAAAATTGCTGCTCCGTCGGGGACGGACTAGCCACTACAAGAGAAGTTGGTGCAGCATCAGTGATCTAAAGGAAATGACGAACATGTGGACAGAGTCTGCGAATGAAACTTCGCTGAAACTCCAGCAAAGGTAAGGGACCTGGAGTTAGAGACACTGGTAAGTAGGTCTCGTTATTTACCTCCATAAACTAAAACCGAAAAGGTAAGCTTCACCCCGTGACTCTGGAGGACCATCCACTGCATGGTCGAATCAAATCTTTGATTCAGAGTCTGAGAAGACCTTACCTAGGGTTCGGACTGTCTGGTCGTACGTTGGTCATGATCACTAAGGCCTGGAGAGATAGTACCAAGAAATTGTGCACCCCCATATCATTAGTGGGAAGTGTTCTGTTTACAGTCCAACATACGTATGACACGGCACGTATAACATGTTTTTGTAATTCCTCTCTAAACTAAATTTACGAGGGATAGAGTTTGTGCCAGTAGTGCCTTGTCGTCATACTTGTTGCTGGGATCGGGACATCACTCTTTTTGGATCTCACCCACTGATAGCCAGATTTATGAAACGTATCTTCAACTCAGAATCTCTCAGGCACAGGGACTCAGAGATATAGGATGTTGACATTGTGCTGACGCTGTTTCGCCAATGGGCTCCAACTACATCCCTGTCCTTGGTTAAACTCACTTACAAAGAGGTTATGCTCATGGCGCTGGTTACAGCGCAACAGATCCAGTCGTTGCATAAGCTATGACTGGACAAGATGGTTACATCTGTAGACTATAACATTTTATGTTATGACTTAGCAAGCAGAGCAGACCAGGGGCATCAGGTTTCAAACTAGAGGTTGGCATACCCTATGGACCTTCGGTTGTGTGGTGTCACACATCTACAACAGTTTGTTAAGGTCACCAAGAGCCTTAGAGGCTCTGAACTAGCTTGGTTTGTTAGTTACATAAAACCTCATAAAAAGGTATCAGTACAGACCACCTCCAGGTGATTAAAACGGGGTCTGGCTTGTGCAGGAGTGATCACTGGCAGTCTCAATCTCACTCCACCAGGGCTGCAACCACATCAGCAGCTAGGGTTATGGACGTTCCGCTGGACCACATCCTAGCGGCTGCAGGATGGTCTAACGAACAAACCTTTCCCATCATTTGACAACTAACCCATTGCCAGACCGAGGGTATTTGCCACCCTATTTTAGGTTCTGTTTTATAGTTTCCTCCTGGATGAAAGAGGTTACTATTATTATTATTTGTACATTTAAAAACATCAGCATGTTTCAATCTATGTCATGTCTGAATGTTTTTTTAATGTTCAATCATCTGTGGTCAACTGATGCAGTTATGTTGTGTGGACTCGTGTTCACGGCATGAAATCACAGAGCTTTAAAATCTTCACGTAGTCACTCACGTGACTCCGAAGTAAAATAGTAAGATTAAACGAGAACTTACCAGTTTGAAGTTTGATCTTTATTTTATGAGGAGTTACGATGAGCGATTACGTGCCCTCCGCTCCCGACCCTCGTATCATAAAGATCATCTGGTAGTTCTAGTCTTCTCTAAATCTTACTATGTTCAGTTCAACAACTGTTATCTGTGATTTCACACCGCTGCTTTGAAGATTGACGCGCATGCGGCCTGACGGCCTTCTTCACGTAATTGCTCATCGTAACTCCTCATAAAATAAAGATCAAACTTCAAACTGGTAAGTTCTCGTTTAATCTTACTATTATCTGTTATTTGCACTTTATCAGTTTATTTATTCATTTGTGTATATATTTATATAATGGTATATGGAGTCATGCCTATTATGTTCTGTTGTGCTGAAGCAAAGCAAGAATTTCATTATCCTATCAGGGACACATGACAATAAACTCACTTGAAGCTCCTGCATTTTCAATAAATTGAAAGTGATTTTCAAGTTTTCTGCTAGTAGTTTACATAACAGAAGCTTAGAATTTTTCTTTAGAATAAGCAGTAAAATAACCCCCAAAAGATATATATTTCATGGTAGACAATAGGTGCAGGAATATGCCATTCGGCCCTTCGAGCCAGCACCGCCATTCACTGTGATCATGACTAATTTTCCACAATCAGTACCCCTATCCTGCCTTCTCCCCGGTTCCCTTGACTCTGCTATCTTTAAGAGCTCTATCTAACAGCAGTCTACTTTGAAGTCTGAAGAAGGGTCTCGACCCGAAATGTCACCCATCCCTTCTCTCCAGAGATGCTGCCTGTCCCGCTGAGTTACTCCGGCATTTTGTGTCCATCTGCAGTCTACTTTAGTCAGATTCTGTTCTCTGTTGTGAAAGGACAAATGGAAATCGTAAAACAATCAAATCAGGTGGAAAGGAGGAGCAGGACATTTGTTTATCTGCAATGTGGTGGAATTGGGCAGCGTTTCCTCTTCTGTGTCTTTCCGAGGGGCATGATTTATAATTGTTATTAGACCATTTGGAGAAGAAGGAAAAATGCTAAAGTGCCTGCTATAGTAACCACACACTGTCACTGTATGTCATGCTGTCACTTGCGAGCGGAGCACCAAGGCAAATTCCTTGTATGTGAATACTTGGCCAATAAACTTATTCATTCATTCACATCAAAGGAAAATCCTGTATATAAGGAGTAGATGAACCTTTGTTCGTCGGGCAATCTCCAGTGATCATAGTAGTTGGCGCTCAGAAATAGAGTCTTGATTGTCTTGCCCGATCTTTGTGTTATGTTTTAAAGTTTTCTCCGACAAGTGTTGGCTGAGGGGAAGGTGACAACGCGGATCCGGGGAGCAGGAGGAAACACAGAGGGGGAGCAGCAAGAGGGTGTCGCAGAACTCTCGTCGGAGAGAGGAGGAGAACGTCTTCAAAGTCGGCATACCTCAAGGAGATTTCGCAGTGAAGCGGACGAAATGGGTCGGAGGGAACTGCAGATGCTGGTTTACACCGAAGTTGGACATAAAATGCTGGAGTAACTCAGCGGGACAGGCAGCATCTCCGGAGAGAAGGAATGGGGGCGAGACACTTCTTCAGACTGAGAGTCAGGGGGGAGGGAGACTGAAGATATGGAAGGATAATTGGCTTCATGTAACAAGGCACAAGGCAGTGGTGGAAGTTTGTTTCAGACTGGAGGCCTGTGACTAGTGGTGTGCCTCAGGGAACGTGAGCCCATTGCTGTTTGTTGTTGATATTGACAATTTAGATGAGGATGCACATGGCATAATTACTAAGTTTGCAGATGACATTAAAGTAGGCGGTTTGTTTAACGTAGATAAGTGTGAGATGTTCACAGCAGGACCTTCACAGTGAATGGTTGAAGGTGAGGGGTGAAAGATTTAATAGGAACCTGAGGGGCAACTTTTTCACTCAGAGGGTGGTAGGTGTGTGGAACGAGCTGCCGGAGGAGGTAGTTGAGGCGGATGCAATGACTACGTGGGTTTCTTCCGGGTTCTCCCCTCCTCCCATATCTGAAAAACATGTGCAGCCCCTGTTCCAATACCGACAGCAAAGGGGCTGCTCCTCGCCTTCTGGCTCCTCTTCACACCCACCATAGAAACATAGAAACTAGGTGCAGGAGTAGGCCATTTGGCCCTTCGAGCCGGCGCCGCCATTCAAAATTATCATGGCTGATCATCCAAAATCAGTACCCCGTTCCTGCTTTTTCCCCATATCCCTTGATTCCGTTAGCCCTAAGAGCTAAATCTAACTCTCTCTTGAAAACATCCAGTAAATCGGCATCCTCTGCCTTCTGTGACAGAGAATTCCACAGATTCACAACTCTCTGGGTGAAAAGGGTTTTCCTCATCTCAGTCCTAAATGGCCTACCCCTTATTCTTAAACTGCGACCCCCTGGTTCTGGACTCCCCCCAACATGGGGAACATCTTTCCTGGCATCCTCATCTTTGGACAGCCTGTGCGTAGGGGAGAGAGTAGGGCTGAAGATGTTCTGGTTTGGGTTGCCCCTGGGCCTGACCAAGCTGGCTAGCTGCGAGTCACGGCGCCAGGAGGAAGAGGGCTCTGCCCGAGCCGGCTGCCTGCCCCTTTTCCGGGGTTACGTCCGCGCCCGGGTGGTACTAGAGAGGGACTACGCGCTGGCCACGGGCACCCTGGGGGATTTCTGGGACCGCTGGGCACTGCAGGGGGGGGGGGGGGGGAGGGGATATATCCTCAATAAGGATTGTATTATAGTTATATGAAAATTTAGTGTCTTCGATAATTTGGTGATTTTGTACTATGGTGATGGATGTGTTTGCACGGTTTTGTTTTGTAAGTATTATTTTGTATTGTAAATGAAAAGTCCCTAGGGTCTAGGGAGTGAATGCGAAAAGGGAATACAGGGCTCGAAATTAGCGGTTGCCCGGGTGCCACTGGCCACTCAAAGCACCGCCGGGCAACCTAAACACCGAGTCATTTTGCTCGGCTTGGCAACTAGATACTGGTTTGTACCGAAGATAGACACAAAAAACTGGAGTAACTCCACGGGTCAGGCAGCATCTCTGGAGAAAAGGAACGCGACGTTTCGTGTCGACGGCGGCTGTCGTGCGGGCAAATATACTAGGTGCGGGATGAGGAAGGGTCGGAGCGAATGACAGGCCCCGAACAGCGGCAGCAGTGGCCGCGAACAGCGGCTCCATCTCCTCCTCCCGTCCCCCGCCCGCCCTGATAAGGGCCTCTGCTTGTAAATCCTCTAACAGCGATAACCGCTTTCAAAACAAACCCTCCAGCACTCCGAGGCCGGGTGGAAGGAGGGAAGGAGGGGGAGGCCTCGGAGTGCAGGAGGGTTTGTTTTGAAAGCCCGTTAGTGGGTTTACAAGCAGAGGCCCTTATCAGGGCGGGCTGGAGGAGGAGGAGATGGAACTGCTGTCGCGGCCGCTGTTGCCGCTGAGCAGGGCCCGTCATTCGCTCCGACCCTTTTGAAGCAGCTGCATCAAAGATCTTATAGCTATAGGATCTCTGAACTGCACCGCCCGGCCCCGCACCTTGCTGTTGGCTGGTGGAGGAAGGAGGCGGTGGCGAGGAGTTCCCAACGGCCAAGGCAGCGGGGTGATGTTGTCCGAGGAGCGCTGACCTTCCTTCCTCCCCACCTAGCGCCCCCCCCCCCTCTCTCTCTTGTACGCCCGCTCCACCCCTCTTATCCTGAGACCCCTCCACTCCATCCCACTCTGATCCCCATTTCCGCATCTATTCAGTCCTCACTGACATCCCCTGTGCTGTCGTGGTTTTAAGACTCAAAGTTTGGATAAGATGACACAGACACGGAGAATTCTTCAAGAAGACGAAAAGCCTTTATTTGCAAATATTCGGCTGAAACATTCAGAGATGACACCACCTGTCCGCTCTCTAATTGCTCTGATCCACAGAAACAAGCAGCTTTTTATTACACTCTTTCAGCCTTATCTCTGCTACATTATTTTTCATGCTGTACTCCTTTGCATCAATCTGTCTTTGATTCTAGTAATCTCTGTCTCGCCACCATTAGCTTCCGACCTTGGTTCAATCTTATTAAACTTTACATTTCCTCTCATATCTCGTCCTTCACTCACCACCCTTAAAATTAACTTCTAATGTCCCATCTATGTCCTTGTCCTGCCACCATTATGTATCAGCTAAAGCAACTTTAATCTCTCAGCTATGTCTGCCAAGGTTAGACGACACCATTTTGTACTGTTACATATTAGCTTATGTTTAATTCAAGGATATAAATGTATTTATTAAGAATACAAAGGTGCAAAATTAGAAATAAGTAACTTGTTTATAACTTCCATATAACTCCCTCCTCTGAGACTCCACCGATTGTCAAAAGACAAAGTAAACCACACACACATCCCCCAGGTCAAATTACCCATAGAGCCCTAAAATGCAGGCTCTTTTAATTAAGTTTGCTTAATGCTGTGTAGCGTTCTTTCTCCGGCTCCCTGAGAAACTGGCCAAAAACCCACCCCCATTACGTGAGGCAGGAAAAAAGGATCCAGTTTCCCTTACAGACTTCGTTTAACATTTTCCTAACACTTCTACTCCATTGTAGTAGTATTCTATCACCGAGGTCCACTTTCCTTGAGGGCCAGATTCGTCTTCACCCGTTATCATTGGCAGTTGCTTCACAGTAGCTTTCACCAGGAGAGACTTAATACAGGGGAAAACACAGCACAACATGATTGCCACTGCAAGTAGTACAACCCCAATGGTCAAACCAATTTTAATCAGCCATGCTCCCCAAACCCCCCAACATGCTTTCCAGCCACCCAAACAATTGATGTTTTAACCCTACGTTTCTTTTAACCTCACTCCTTATCCATGGCTTTAGTGAAAGACCCCTCCGGGCTAGTATTATTATGTATGAAGATGAAGCATTGTTCCCCAAACAAGACACATAAACCCCTTTATTCTGACCTTATTTACACCAGTCTCATAGTCACTAATGTCTCCAAAAACCTCATATTACCTTTAACCATATAACAATTACAGCAATGAAACAGGCCATCTCGGCCCTTCTAATCTGTGCCGAACACTTACTCTCACCTAGTCCCATCTACCTGCACTCAGACCATAACCCTCCATTCCTTTCCTGTCCATATACCTATCAAATTTATTTTTAAATGATAAAATCGAACCTGCCTCCACCACTCCACTCATTCCACACAGCTACCACTCTCTGAGTAAAGAAGTTCCCCTTCATGTTACCCCTAAACTTCTGTCCCTTAATTCTCAATTCATGTCCTCTTATTTGAATCTTTCCTATTCTCAATTGAAAAAGCTTATCCACGTCAACTCTGTCTATCCCTCTCATCATAACCTTCTGCGCTCCAAACAATAAAGACCTAACTTGTTCAACCTTTCTCTGTAACTTAGGTGCTGAAACCCAGGCAACATTCTAGTAAATCTCATCTGTACTCCTCTATTTTGTTGACATCTTTCCTATAATTTGGTGACCAAAATTGTACACCATACTCCATAATTGGCCTCACCAATGCCTTGTACAATTTTAACATTACATCTCAACTTCTATTCTCAATGCTCTGATTTATAAAGGCCAGCACACCAAAAGCTTTCTTTACCACCCTATCTACATGAGATTCCACCTTCAGGGAACTATGCACAGTTATTCTTAGATCCCTCTGTTCAACTGCATTCCTCAATTCACTACCATTTACCATGTACGTTCTATTTTGATTTGTCCTTCCAAGATGTAGCACCTCACACTTATCAGCATTAAACCCATCTGCCATCTTTCAGCCCACTCTTCCAAATGGCCTAAATCTCTCTGTAGACTTTCAAAATCTACTTCATTATTCACAACACCACCTATCTTAGTATCATCTACATACTTACTTATCCAATTTACCACACCATCATCCAGATCATTGATGTATATGACAAACAACAGTGGACCCAACACAGATCCCTGAGGCACCCCACTAGTCACTGGCCTCCAACCTGACAAACAGCCATCCACCATTACTCTCTGGTATCTCCCATTCAGCCACTGTTGAATCCATCTTGCCACTCCACCATTAATACCCAACAATTGAACCTTCTTAACAAACCTTCCATGTGGAACCTGGTCAAAGGCCTTACTGAAGTCCATATAGACAACATCCACCGCTTTACCCTCATCAATTTCCCTAGTAACCTCTTCAGAAATTCAAGAAGATTAGTCTAACATGACCTTCCAGGCACAAATCCATGTTGACTGTTCCTAATCAGACCCTGTTTATCCAGATGCTTATATATATAATCTTTAAGTATCCTTTCCATTAATTTGCCCACCACTGACGTCAAACAACGTTCTTGTTAGAACTCTGCTCTTCTCTCACTTCTTTGTCCTCCTGTTCACTTACCTCAGGGCTATTATCTAGTCGTACCTGCGGGACAGCCCTCATGTAAGGATTGAAATGGTACCAGGTAGATCAACCTACCTGAACAGCGGTGGGTGGTTTGGAAAGCTCATACATACACCTTGTCTCCAGGTTTAAAGGGTCCTTCCTCCTGGTCCACCTCCAACTGCTTTTACTTTGCCTGTGCATAAATAGACTTGTATATCATAATTAACTGTTGCATATACTTCTTAAATTCTACCTCTAACTGTTCCAAACTCGGCCCCTTGTAGGGACCTCTCCATTGTGCCACCTGCATAGGTCGGCCAGTAAGCATCTCATGTGGTGTTATGTGGGTTATTCGGTTAGTTTGCATGCAACATCTCTTCAGTGCCAATGGCAGGGCATCGATCCAATTCAACTTTGTAGTTACACAAATCTTATTTATCTTAGCCTTCAATGTTCCATTTATTCTTTCCACCATGCCCTGTGACTGCAGGTGTTACACATCCAAATCTGTGTTTTACTCTAAGGGCCTGTAGCACCAGCTTGACTACTCTCTGAATGAAAACAATCCGTTGTCAAAGCTGATTTCTGTAGGTCTACCAAAACTCTCGATTACCTCATTCATCAGAAACTTCACTACAGTCCTTGCACCTAAATAGATCCAAGTTTACCTTAGACGTAATAACAGCTGATCATCCTCCAGATGCTGTTCTGACTGCTTCGTCTGCACTTTGATTCCCCTTCTTATGTGCTTGGCATTTAATGACACCTAGTGCCCCTGGCTTCATTATTGCCCTCAACAGATCTGTACTTTACTGCTAACTTTTCATTGGGTCTCCATTGCTTTTCTCAAAGCCTTTCTGTTTCCCTACTGCTCCAACCATGTGACAGACCCCATGTACATATGCTTAGTCGGTATAAACTTCAGCTTTCTCACCTTCCCTCATGTCACATGCTGCTCTTAAAGCCTTAATTTCTGCCAACTGAGCTAAGCAAGATTGCAGGCTTCCAATTTAATTACCTTAAAGTCTAATTCATCCTGATGCACCACTTCAAACCCTGCATACTTGCTATTATGATCCCTTTAACAAGAAACATCCACAAGCAAAACCTTTTTGTCCCCTTCATTCAAAAGCTCTGACTGTAAAACATTTCTCAGACTTGTGTGTCCTTCTTCCTTCATTATTTTCCTTAATGACATCACAATTTCAACATACTTTCCAATCTAGTCTAAACTATATCCTGCCATTCCCAAGATCATCATCATCTGTCCTACTGTCTGAGGTTTGGAAACTTCAATTATCTCTTCAATTTGATCCTGCGCTATAGCTTTTACTTCTTTAGATATTATTCGTCCTGAATATTCTACCTGCAGCTGACAAAACCAACTTTTTCCTGGATACTTTATGACTTCCTGTGCCATCTTTTCCAAGAAAATTAAAATGTCTCTCTCACATTGCTTCTCACTTGTGGAACAAACCAACAAATCATCCACATACTGTATCAAATACTTTCTAAGGGTACACCTTCCAAATCTGCCTTTAACATCTGATTAAAAACATGGGGCTAGTATTTAAAACCCTGCCGCATCCTAGCCTAGGTGTATTTAATACCTCTTCTTAATGTTCTTACCATAGCTATGTTCACCACTATCTTAATATAATTATTATTATATCCTGATTACCATACCTGTTCACATCCCCAACACACCTTATGCATTACCTGTCTCCTTACTAGCCTTTCTTGACCTCCTTGATATCCCTCCCTCCCTTGGGGACCCCAGTCCTGTCTGAGCTTATATCCAGATTTATTTCACTCCTGATAGGGCATTTGAGGAAACACTCCCTCAAAGACATTTATTATTGGCATGGGATTCTCTGGTCCCTGTTTGGCTCTGTCATAGGACTCACTCTGTGTCGGTGCATCACTTATTTCAGTCTTTTCAACCAGGTCTATTGTTATTAACAACATTGTCTTTCCTTTTTTCACGCTCTTTCTTTTTGAGCTCTTCAAGTTACATTTGCATCATTTTTCTCTGCACCTCTTCCTGCAGGTCTGCAAGTCTTTTTCCTATCTTTGCGATATTTCTCGACCTCATTGACCAAATGATCGCTGAATCGGGGGTGGGAAATAGATGACAATCCCACCACCTCCTCCAATCTAGACTTGACTTTAGGAGGAATGACATCCACCACAGTGGTTCAGAATATAGTGTTCATTAACTGGTTGCCTTCTATTTCTTGTTCATTTTCAAGTCTCCACCTTTTCAGCTGGTTCTCCAGATAGGCTGCTGGATTATTTGCCTCTCCCAGTGGATCTCCCCTTTATTCCTTGGGGTCCACCTTAAGTGGGTAACATTGTCTGAGGGCCTGCCATACCCTCTGCCTGACTGTGTCAAACAGCATGCCATTGTTTATTGCATTGTTCACAGCATTTTTATACCAGCCATCTTCAGTAGTTCTGTCAGTTTGGTGGTTCCTATCACTTTCACCAACAGTGCCTTCAAATCTCCCATAGCCAATAATCGTCCCATGTTCTCCTCCTCCAAAGCCCTAATCCATTTCCTGCCCCATCAGTAATATTGGGTAAGGTATTTTTAGCCCTCTCAGTTTATGGGTGCCCCAAAGGATAATCTGTGTCTGTCCTGCTCGTTTCTGTTTAAAGCAATCTCATCAATTCATCCCTCTGCTTCCCACTTAAATCCTTTCTGGTATGCCTTCTTTCTTATTCTAAACTCAATTTCTTGCTTCTTAGATATTCTAGCCTCCTTTGCAAATGCATTCACCTTTCTTTTAAAATCTTCCACTGACTCCTCCTGATTTATTACTTTCACACCTGTCGTTTCCTACTTCTGTTACCTCCTCACTGCCTCTCTCTCCTTTCTTTATAAACTGCCTAAGTGCATCTAATTCCTTTCCTCTCCACTTTTCCCACCTTTCCAACTTATCTGTGGTCATATAATTCATAATTAACACTTCCATCTTGTCACACATTTATCTTGAAAGTGCCTTCCTTGGGCCACTTCCTCACAACTGTTTCTGAAAATCTCAGCAAACAATCATTACCCTTCTCCAACCAGAATGTTTATCTAAACGAACCACAAAAGCTGGTCATGTTTCAGCAATTAACTTATTTCCAATTATTTGAATCCATTCTCACCACTATTTTAAATTTCCAATTCCTAGTACTAGTAACAATTTTCCAAATTAACTTTACTGAAAAGAAATCTAAAAGAAACATCAGAAAAACCAAGCAATCTACATTTTCCAACTTTCCCCTTATTAGTTGCGAGGATACAAAGTGTTAAACGTTACCTTACAGCTGTTCGTAACCTCCCCCATTGCTTACAATTTCTTAAACACACACCTACCCTTACAGCATGTAGTCTACAACAAACAAAAGACTTATCACATATATGAACTTCCTCATTCATTCAAAACCGGTTTTTACACACAAATCACATTCGTTCCATTCTTACTTCAAAGAAATTATGCAATTTTCTACACAGATTAAAGTTTCAAAATTAACATTTATATAATTCTTATCTCCCTTTTAAGTTAAAGTAGGATGGTCTAATCCCCTATCAGTCAGGTTCCTGAGCGCTGTGATTGGACATTGATTCAGATCGTGATTAGTCATACTCACCATCACTCAAATTCTAACCACACCCCACTAAGATCACAACCAATCAAAATCCTAGTCACTCAACATCTGACCACACCCCACTCCCATTACTCTCCAAACAAAGGAAGCACATTTCATCTTGATCTCTCAGCAGAGAGAATGCTGAGAGACCAAGCAGCAGAAAGAATGCAGCACTTTCTGTTACCTACTTTCTGTTACCCACTTACCTTAAATTCGTATTTTGCCCGTACAGCCCTCAGTTACCCAAGGTGTTATCCACAAAATACTTTATTCTGCCCGTACAAACCCCTGACCTCTCAGGGTGGTATCCACAGAATGCCTTATTCTGCCCGTACAAACCCCTGACCTCTCAGGGTGGTATCCACAGAATGCCTTATTCTGCCCGTACAAACCCCTGACCTCTCAGGGTGGTATCCACAGAATACTTGCCTCGTCCGTGCAACCCCTGACCTCTCAGGGTGGTATCCACGAGGTCTAATAAACTCTTAATACTATCACATAATGCAATGCTGTACTTTCTTATTACTCACCATACAGCGCAGCCTTCTCGGACGATCCTTCGGGCCTCCTTTTTAGAACAATTTAGTGTCAGATTCTCGGATCGGAGAGACCTTCTAACTACCTAGGCATTTCTGTGCCCCAATGGCCACCCATGTTCAACAGGTTATTAGTCCAAATGAAGCGGAAAACTGCATAATTTTTTAGGTGGCCACCCTTTCCCTGTTGTCCCTAGGAGCCAAGAGGGGCTGGGAAGTGCCCTGGGCTGTTTGTCTTTTAATTATCGGTCTCTTACCGACCTTGCTCGCTGCGCCAATTTTGTCGTGGTTTTAAGACTCAAAGTTTGGATAAGATGACACAGACACGGAGAATTCTTCAAGAAGACGAAAAGCCTTTATTTGCAAATATTCGGCTGGAACATTCAGAGATGACACCACCTGTCCGCTCTCTAATTGCTCTCTGATCCACAGAAACAAGCAGCTTTTTATTACACTCTTTCAGCCTTAACTCTGCTACATTATCTTTCATGCTGTACTCCTTTGCATCAATCTGTCTTTGATTCTAGTATTCTCTGTCTCGCCACCATTAGCTTCCGACCTTGGTTCAATCTTATTAAACTTTACATTTCCTCTCATATCTCGTCCTTCACTCGCCACCCTTAAAATTAACTTCTAATGTCCCAGCTATGTCCTGCCACCATTATGTTTCAGCTAAAGCAACTTTAATCTCTCAGCTATGTCTGCCAAGGTTAGACGACACCATTTTAGTGTATGTTTAATACAAGGATATAAATGTATTTATTAAGAATACAAAGGTGCAAAAGTAGAAATAAGTAACTTGTTTATCTTCCATACTCCCCTCCCCATCTACCCCCCCCCCCCATCTATTCATCCTGCGCTGATCACCCTGTCCACCTAGCATTGATTCTCCTGTCCCCCCCATCCATCCTACACTGGTTCCCTAATTCACCCTGTACTTTCCCCTTTCCCATCCATCCTGCACTTCTCCTTCATCCATCCTGTACTAATCCATGCATTCATCCCGTACTGACCCACCCTCCATTTACCCTGCACCTTCCCCCCTTCCCCTCATTCATCCTGTAGTGATCCCCCATTCATCCTGCACAGACCCTCCGATCCACACTGCACTGACCCCCCCCATTCATCCTGCGCTGATCTCCCCCCCCCATCCATCCTGTACTGATCCTCCCATTCAAGAAGAATGGGGGGAACAGTCTGAAGAAGGGTCTCGACCTGAAACGTTGCCTATTTCCTTCGCTCCATAGATGCTGCCTCACCCGCTGACCTTCTCCAGCACTTTTGACTACCCACATCCATCCCGTACTGAACCCCCCCATTCAACACCACTGACATCCCCGGTGCTCTCCCCTCACAATTTTACCTACTCCAACCAACACGTACTAATTCACCTGCCTCAATCCATCCATTCTGCACCGACTGCCTTCTAACCCCCCCACTCCCGCCATCTATCCACCCCGCACTTTCACACACACACCCCTCCCTGACCCTATTGTGCTGGAAATGTCTTCAGAGCGAACATTGACTATGTTTGATAACGGAATGCAATCAAATGTGTTTTAATTCCCAATGTTATTATTTGTTTTAATCCATAAAGATAGATTAATTATATTGGTCTGCATGGACTAAGCAGGTATGTTAGTAGACTAATAAATGAGGATCAAACAGGATTTATACCTAAGAGACATTCATTCAATAATTTGAGACGTTTGCTTAACATAATGCACTCACATAAATCTCATGACCAAGAGTTATCTATCATCTCACTGGACGCAGAAAAAGCGTTTGATCAAGTAGAATGGGATTATATGATTAAAGTATTGCAAAAATTCCAATTGGGAGAGAACTTCATTGCATGGATAAAACTATTATATAACAAACCTACGGCTAGAATACTAACTAATAATATATTATCCTCGAAAATTTGAACTATCAAGGGGCAATAGACAAGGATGTTCATTATCACCGCTGTTATTTGCTTTAGTAATTGAACCCCTTGCTGAAAAAATAAGAACACACCTGGATATTTACGGTTATAATACAAAATATTCAAATAACAAAATATCCCTATATGCCGATGATGTACTACTGTACATCACAAAACCACAAATTAGTATACCAAATATATTAAATTTAATTGAGGACTTTGGATCCTTCTCAGGATATAGAATAAATTGGAACAAAAGTGAAATTATGTCGATAAAACCAAAAGACTCAACACATCTCAGAAAATTCCCCTTTAAAATAGCTACAGAAAAATTCAAATATTTGGGAATTGAAATTACTAGAAATTACCAGGATATGTTTAAAGCCAATTATAATCCCTTACTTAAGAAATTAAATAATTTGATTAAATTCTGGAAAACACTTCCGATGTCCTTAATAGGCAGAATAAATGCTATAAAAATGATTTTCTTACCACAAATTCTATACCTATTTCAATCAATACCTATATATCTCCCAAAAAAAGTTTTTCAAAAAATTGGACTCAGACATTACAAATTTTATATGGGATTATAAATCCCATAGAATACAAAGAGCACATCTTAATTAACGAAAAGAGTTGGGGGGTCTAGCGCCACCTAACTTTATGTATTATAATTGGGCAGTAAATATTAAAAATATGATTCACCTGCTGGACAATTCTGCCCAGCAGGCGGACTGGATTGTAATGGAAAAAGGGGACTGCTCCCCGAGTAATATAGGAGCGATTATTCTCTCTCCAATAAATTTGAATAATAAAAATTATAATAAAAATCCAATTATATATAGCACAATTAGAACATGGAAACAAATAAAACAGAATCTAAAATTAAGAAACCTATCTCTCTCAATACCAATAGTCAATAACCCATCGTTTAAACCATCAATCATAGACAAATCATTTATACAATGGGAAAGAATGGGAATCAAAACGCTCGAAGATCTGTATGAATTGGGAAAATTACTATCATTTCAACAACTACAACTGAAATATAATTTAAAAAATAACCAATATTTTAAATATCTACAAATTCGTGATTATCTGAAAAAATACACAAAAGACTATCATAATATGCCTTCCGACTTACTAGATGAAGCAATGAAGACAAAGGCGGAATCAGCTAATCTAATATCGTACTTATATAATATCATTTTAAACATAGAAATACCCACAACAGATGGAATTAGAAGAGACTGGGAACAAGAATTAGCTATAAAAATTTCAAAAGAGAGCTGGGATAATCATTTACTACAGGTGCATAAATGTTCGATCAACGTACGACATGCGCTCATCCAATTCAAAACATTACATGGACTATATTATTCAAAAACTAAATTAAATAAAATCTTTCCTAACGTCTCACCAATCTGTGATAAATGTATATGTCAAGAAGCTACCATAGCACATTCTTTTGTTTTTTGTACAAAAATCCAAAAATTCTGGTATGAAATATTTGATATTTTTTCAAAATTAATTAAAATAAAACTGGTACCAAAACCAGAATGGATTATTTTTGGAATATCGGAAGGTATTCCTGAATTAAACGTGTATCAGAAGAATTTACTCAATTATGGGCTAATAATGGGAAAAAAGCTTATACTTAAATTCTGGAAAAATGCGCCCACACCAACAATAAAAATGTGGACATCAAATATGTTGGAAACATTACATCTGGAAGAGATGAGATTCCTCCTAGTAGGCAAAGTAGATCAATTTCAAAAGACGTGGTCTACGTTTTTGGACCTATTACAAGCATGAGGTGCAATAGTAATTTAGAAAAACAAATAAATAAATAAAAGGTATCTGGACCTGGTAATGGGAGGTAAAATAAAAACAGACTTGGTTGGTAGTTCCTTCTCTATGAAGTATGGTATAAGAGTTATAATAGAGCGATTGTTCCTTCTTTCTTTCTCTTTTTTTTTCTAGGGTCTATTTTCTAACTTTACTTCCTTCTCTAACCTCTTTTCTAAGGGGCTTTCTTTTCCCAACACTCTTTTGCACTTCACAACCTTTGCGCACTTTCTTCACTTTTCTTACTTCTTTCTTTTTCTTTCTTAAAGTTTAAAAAAGTGAAGCGGTACAAAAAATGTATTAATATATACGTGTTGTACATTACTGTAATCTACCGTACTTCTAAAAAATAAAAAAAATAAAAAAAAAAAAAAATAAAAAAAAAAAAAAAAAAAAAAATTCCCAATGTTATTATTTGTTTTAATCCATAAAGATGGATTAATTATATTGTGAACACGTGAAACATTAAAACCGCAGTGTTCGATTGCCACTGCTGCCGTTGACACGTTATTACAGAATTCATTTTAACGGCAAATCAATGCTCTTAATATGGAGTATCAGTACTGTAGTTATTTAATGAGCAACATCCACAACTATACGTACGCATATATGTTACCATGGTCCAGGATTTATTGACACAGGTTGATCATACGCTGAATAATCCAACCACATTTTTGTTTGGAAGTGGAAAGAACTAATAGAAATTGCATTAATTGCTATGTGTAAAAAGAGTTGAGATATTGTCTTATAATTTTGCTGCATGTCATTGTGGGATATATCATGTCTTGATTGGTGAATATGTTTAGTTTGTGACTTTATTTGAAGCAGAAATAATATGTGAATGGTTCATTGACCATAATTCCGACTGGTAACTACACACTTCGTCCGAGCACATTATCGCACGCGTCATGCAAGCCATCTTAAATGACCACCTAAACTGCCATTTGGCAACCTAAAAAGCTGCCAAGGTTGCCCGGCTGGCAACAGGGAAAAAAAGTTAAGCGAGAGCCCTGGAATATGATAAAACGAGTGTGAATGGGTTATCAATGGTCTGCATGGACTTGGTGGGCCGAAGGGCGTGTTTCCATGCGGTATGTTTCTTGTTTTTCAATCGACCAACCGACCAATCAATCAATCAGGCTGCACAGTGGCGATGGGTAGAGTCGCTGCCTTACACTGTTAGAGACCCGGGTTCGATCCCGACTACGTTTGCTGTCTGTATGGTGTTTACACGTTCACCCCATGACCTGCGTGGGTTTTCTCCGGGTGCTCCGGTTTCCTCTCACACTCCAAAGACATACAGGTACAGGTTAATTGGGTTAGTAAAATTGTAAATTGTCATTAGTGTGTGTAGGTTAGTGTTAATGCGTGGGGATCGCTGGTCAGCACGGACTCGGTGGGCCGAAGGACCTCTTTCCGCGCTGTATCTCTAAAACGAATAGATACTCAGCAGGTCAGGCAGCACGTGTGAAGGGAGAATATGTTTCTTTTCATGCTCTCCAAAAGGCGGCAAATATGTCACCTGTACAACTTTGTTCTCTAATCCCGCACTGACATTTCCTTTTGTTCCTTCCACCTCTCCCTCTCTCTGCCACTTAAAGCACATTTGTTTTCTAACTTTTCCAGTCCCGATGAAAGATTATATTGACCTAAAACTTTAACTCTCTTTATCTCCCCAGGACGGCACGGTGGCGCAGCGGTTGAGTTGCTGCCTTACAGCGCCAGAGACCCGGGTTCGATCCCGACCATGGGTGCTGTCTGTACGGAGTTTGTATGATCTCCCCGTGACCTGCGTTTTCTCCGAGATCTCCGGTTTCCTCCCACGCTCCAAAGATGTACAGGTTTGTAGGTTAATTGGCTTGGTATCAATGTAAAATTGTCCCTAGTATGGGTAGGATAGTGTTAGTGTGCGGGCATCGCTGTTCGGAGCGGACTCGGTGGGCCGAAGGGCCTGTTTCCACGCTGTATCTCCAAACTAAGTTGCTGCTTGGCCCGCCCAGTATTTCTAGCATTTTCTGTTTTATTTTAATTTCAGATTTCCTCCTTGTATGAACCCTTGTGGGAGTGGCGGCGCCTAACGGCAGCGGCTCAACTACAGTCGTCCGTCTTTTTTTTAAATGTTTGTCTTGTTAAATGTATGTCTTGAGCTTAGTTTTTATTATTTTTTAGCTGTGTATATGTGGGGGGTGGAGGGGGGGGATGTTGGGGAAACCGTTAATCTCTTCCCTGTACGGGGACCCGACTTTTTCCCTGTCGGATCTCCGATGTCGTTGGGCCTTACATTGTGGAGCCGGCGGCGGACTCCGGCCGGGACTGACCAGAAGGCTCCACTCGCGGAGCCTGGGACCTGACATCGCGGAGCTGGCCGGCTTTGGAGCGGGGAGAGCTGTGGTGGCGCTCGGCTGCGACCCGACTTTGGAGTTTCGGAAGCTCCGGCTGCGGGCCCGGTGGACAGGAACATTGGGAGCTCCAGGTCCCTGGTGGGAGACATCTTTTCGGAACTCGTGCAACTGCAACTTCTCCCGCTGGAATAGCGAGGTTTGGAGGACACGGAGCGAGGCCTAACATCGCCCGGCGCGGGTTGGCGGCCACGGGACTTACCATCGTCCGCCGGGGGCTCTAACATCGGAGCCCCAGTTCGCCTAGACGCTGCAGTTGGACTACAGGTTGGACTGCTTGAACCGCGGGGTTTGAAGGACACGGAGCCGGGGCCTGGCATCGCCCGGCGTGGCTGAATGGCCACAGGACTTACCATCGTCCGCCGGGGGCTTTAACACCGGAGCCCCAGTTCGCCTAGACGCTGCAGTTGGACTGCTGGACCGCGGGTGAAGAATAAAGGGAAGAGATAAGACTTTGCCTTCCATCACAGTGAGGAGGTGTTGGAGACTCACTGTGATGGATGTTTATGTAAACTGTGTTAAGTGTGGGTCTTGGCTTTTTTTGTAATGTAAAAAACTGTAGTAATGATATTTCGTTCAAGCCTAGGTTTGAATGACAATAAATAGCATTCTATTCTATGGCTCTGGGCTTTTTAACATAGAACATAAACTAACATAGAAAATAAGTGCAGGAGGAGGTCATTCGGCCCTTCGAACCAACACCGCCATTCATGTGATAATGGTTAATCGTCCCCAATCAATAACCCGTGCCTGCCTTCTCCCCATATCCCTTGATTCCACTAGCCCCTAGAGCTCTATCTAACTCTCTCTTAAATCCATCCAGTGATTTGGCCTCCACTGCCCTCTGTGGCAGGGAATTCCACAAATTCAACAATTCTCTGGGTGAAAATGTTTTTTCTCAGTCTTCAATGGCCTCCCCTTTATTCTAAGAATGTGGCCCCTAGATCTGGACCCGCCCAACATTGGGAACATTTTTCCTGCATTTAGCTTCTCCAGTCCTTTTATAGTTTTATATGTTTCTATAAGATACCCCCTCATCCTTCTAAACAATACAAGCCTAGTCTTTTCAATCTTTCCTCATATGACAGTCCCGCCATCGCAGAGATCAATCTCGTGAACCTACGCTGCACTGCCTCAATCACAAGGATGTCCTACGTCAAATTAGGAGACCAAAACTATACACAATACTCCAGATGTGGTTTTACCAGAGCCCTATACAACTGCAGAAGAACCTCTTTACTCCTATACTGAAATCCTCTTGTTATGAAGGCCAACATTCCATTAGCTTTCTTCACTGCCTGCTGTACCTGCACGCCAACTTTCAATGACTGGTGTACAAGGACACCCAGGTCTCTCTGTACCTCCCCCTTACATAACCTAACCCCATTGAGAATAATCTACCCCCTTGTTTTTGCCGCCAAAGTGGATAACCTCACATTTATCTATATTATACTGCGTCTGCCACGCATCTGCCCACTGATTCAACCTGTCCAGGTCACCCTGCAACCTCCTAACATCCTCTTCACAGTTCACACTGCCACCCAGCTTTGTGTCATCCGCAAACTTGCTAGTGTTGCTCCTAATTCCCTCTTCCAAATCATTAATATATATGGTAAACAGTTGCGGCCCCAACACCGAGCCTTGCGGCACTCCACTCGCCACTGGCTGACATTCTGAAAAGGACCCGTTCACTCCTACTCTTTGCTTCCAGTCTGCCAACCAATTTTCTATCCACGTCAACACCCTACCTCCAATACCATGTGCTCTAATTTTAGTCACCAGTCTCCCATGCGGGACCTTATCAAAGGCTTTCTGAAAGTCTAGATACACTACATCCACTGGCTCCCCTTCATTCATTTTACTTGTCACATCCTCAAAAAATTCCAGAAGATTAGTCAAGCATGATTTTCCTTTCATAAATCCATGCTGACTTGGACTAATCATTTTAGTCCTAATAATGGGGGCATCCAAATGCCCCATTATTACCTCTTTAATAATTGACTCCAGCATCTTTCCCACCACCGAAGTCAGGCTAACTGGTCTGTAATTCCCCGTTTTCTCTCTCACTCCTTTCTTGAAAAGTGGGATAACATTAGTTATCCTCCAATCCATAGGAACTGATCCTGAATCTATTGAACATTGGAAAATGATCACCAATGCGTCCAGTATTTCTAGAGCCACTTCCCTGAGGACCCTGGGATGCAGACCATCAGGCCCAGGAGATTTATCATCCTTCAGTCCCATTAACCTACCCAATACTATTTATCGCCTAATGAAAATTTCTTTCAGTTCCTCTACCCCCTTAGATCCTCTCTCCTGCAGTACTTCTGGGAGATTGTTTGTGTCTTCCTTAGTGAAGACAGATCCGAAGTACCTGTTCAACTCCTCTGCCATTTCCTTGTTCCCCATAATAATTTCACCCGTGTCTGCCTTCAAGGGACCTACATTTGACTTTGCTATTCTTTTTCCCTTAACATATCTAAAGAAGCTTTTCCTGTCCTTTATATTCCTGGCCAGCTTCCCCTCGTACTTCATCTTTTCAGCCCGTATTGCCCGTTTTATTTCCTTCTGTTGTCCTATGAAAGTTTCCCAAACCTCTGGCTTCTGGCTATTCTTTGCTGTGTTTTACATCTTTTCTTTAAGTTTTATTCTATCCCTAACTTCTATTGTCAGCCACAGTTGCCTCCTACTCCTCTTAGAATCTTTCTTCCTTTTTGGAATTAAATGATCCTGCGTCTTCCGGATTATGCCCATAAATTCCTGCCATCGCTGTTCCACCGTCATTCCTGCTAGGATCCCTTTCCAGTTGACCTTGGCCAGCTCCTCCCTCATGCCTTCATAGTCCCCTTTGTTCAACTGCATCACTGACATTTCCGAGATGGGAGCGTGGGGGTCATTTTTCCACACAAGCCATAGGTGACTGGGCAATCTGAACCCAAGTACCAAGTTGTAAGCGGCCGAAGGTGGCATTCCTCGGGACAGCCCCCACAATCCCAGGGCTGCGGGTCAGGTGGAGCGGAGGTGTGGGACAATGTTCATCCCTCCATGTGATGGACGCGGGGGTCTGGACCAATCGCTGACAAGTCCCGCCCCCCAGCAACGTCATGTCCGTTATTTGACTTTTCTGTTGAGCGGCATTCGGTTCGTTGGCTTGTAGGCGACGCCGCCTTTCGGGTAGGTGGCGTTTAGACAGAGCGGCCATTCAGTGAGTTTGCTTTTAGGCGACGCAGCTTTTCGGTTAGTTGGCTTTTAGGCATCCCACCCTTTCGGTTAGTTTGCATTTAGGCGTCCCATACTTTCGGTTTGTTGGCGTTTCGGCTTCGTACTCTTTCGGTTATTTGGCATTTCGGCCTCATTTCCATTCGGTTCTTTGGCTTTGAATTCTTTGCATCGGCTTCTCGTCCGTCGGCGCCACGTCCGCACACGAGCGGAGTCAGGGGATGTGAGGAGAAGGCAGGAACGGGGTACAGATTGGGGATGATCAGCCATGATCACATTGAATGGCGGTGCTGGCTCGAAGGGCTGAATGGCTTACTCTTGCACCTATTGTCCATTGCATCAATGGGAAGTGAGTGTGACTGAGGCAGCCATCTTGGTGCGAGGCATTTGCAGCAAGTGACTGACTGAGGGGAGGCTGCTGCCATCTTGTTGCAGGGCAATTAGTGGAAGTGACTGTGACTGAAGAGTATGGAAGCCATATTGGTGAGGGGCGTTTGTAGCAATGGCGACGATCTTGGTGAGGGGCATCAAGCACATTTTGTATATAGTGTGTTATATTGTATTATAGTGTGTTATATTGTGTTAAGGTGTGTTATAGTGTATTATATTGTATTTGGGTGTGTTAAAAATCATGTGTCATAGTGTATTATATATTATATTGTATTATGGTGAATTATGTATTATAGTGCATTATAACTTTATTCCTTGGAGCACATGAGGATGAGGGATGATCTTATAGAGTTGTACAAAATCATGACAGGAATAGATCGGGTAGACGCACAGAGTCTTTTGCCAGGGGAGGGGAATCGAGGACCAGAGGACATCGGTTTAAGGTGAAGGGGAAAGATTTAAAAGGAATCTGAGGTAGACAAAAAATCTGGAGAAATTCAGCGGGTGAGGCAGCATCAATGGAGCGAAGGAATAGGAGACGTTTCAGGTTGAGACCCTTACCGATGTTGGCGGAGTCCAGAACAAGGGGTCACAGTTTAAGAATAAGGGATTGAGAACAGAGATGAGGAAACACTTTTTCACACAGAGAGTTGTGAGACTGTGGAATTCTCTGCCTCAGAGGGTGGTGGAGGCCAGTTCTCTGGATACTTTCAAGAGAGAGATTGATAGGGCTCGTAAAGATAGCGGAGTCAGGAGATATGGGGAGAAGGCAGGAACTGATTGTGGATGATCAGCCATGATCACATTGAATGGCGGTGCTGGCTCGAAGAGGCGAATGGCCTACTGCACCTATTGTCTATTCTTCAGACTGACCCTTCTTCAGTCTGAAGAAAGGTCTCGACCCGAAACGTCGCCTATTCCTTCGCTCCATAAATGTTGCCTCACCCACTGAGTTTCTCCAGGTTTTTTCTACCTTCGATTTTTCAGAATCTGCAGTTCTTTCTGAAACATAGGAATCTGAGGTGTAACTTTTCCACATTGAGTGTGGGTGTATGGAACGAGCTGCCAGAGGAGGTAGTTGAGGCAGGGACTATTGCAACGTTTAAAAGATACTTGGATAGGTACATGGATTGGACAGCCCCTCACCAATATGGCTTCCATACTCTTTTGCCAGAGGTTTAGAGGGACATGGGCCAATGTGAGCAGTTTTGGGTCCCATTTCTGACGGAAGGATGTGCTTGGCACTGCAGAGGGTCCAGAGGAGGTTTACAAGAACGATCCCAGGAATGAGTGGGTTAATGTACGATGAGCGTTTGTCTGCACTGGGCCTGGACTCGCTGGAGTTTAGAAGAATGAGGAGGGGGGGGGGGGGGGGCTGGTCCTCATTAAAACTTTCCAGAACAGTGAAAGGCTTGGATAGAGTGGATGTGGAGAGGATGTTTCCACTCGTGGGAGAGTCTCGGACCAGAAGGCATAGTCTCAGAATTAAAGGGTGTTCCTTTAGAAAGGAGATGGGGAGGAATTTCTTTAGGCAGAGGGTGGTGAATCTGTGTGACTCTGTGACTCCCGTCCCCCAGCCCTGCCCCCCCTCTCTTCCTTAGTCATTCCCCACGGGCTCGACCGTCCCACCCAGCATCACGGTCCCACCCGGCATCACCGTATGACCGGGTGGGGGTCACAAACGACACTGCAGGGCATCAGCAGGGAGTGAGTGTGACTGAGGCAGCCATCTTGGTGTGGGGCATTTGCATCAAGTGACTGACTGAGGGGGGGCTGCTGCCATCTTCGTGCAGAGCAATTAGTGGAAGTGACTGTGACTGAAGAGTACGGAAGCCATATTGGTGAGGGGCGTTTGTAGCGATGGCGACCATCTTGGTGAGGAGCATCAACCACATTCTATATTATAGTGTGTTATATTGTATTTGGGTGTGTTAAAAATCATGTGTCATAGTGTATTATGGTGCATTATGTGTTATAGTGCATTATAACTTTATTCCTTGGAGCACATGAGGATGAGGGATGATCTTATAGTGGTGTACAAAATCATGACAGGAATAGATCGGGTAGACGCAGAGAGTCTTTTGCCAGAGGAGCGGAATCGAGGACCAGAGGTTTAAGGTGAAGGGGAAAGATTTAATAGGAATCTGAGGTAGACAAAAAAGCTGCAGAAATTCAGCGGGTGATGATGCAGCTATGGAGTGAAGGAATAGGAGACTTTTCAGGTCGAGACCATTCCCGATGTTGGGGGAGTCCAGAACAAGGTGCCACAGTTTAAGAATAAGGGGTAATGCATTTAGAACAGAGATGAGGAAACTTTTTCACACAGAGAGTTTTGAGTCTGTGGAATTCTCTGCCTCAGAGGGCAGTGGAGGCCGGTTCTCTGGATACTTTCAAGAGAGTGCTTGATAGGGCTCTTAAAGATAGCGGAGTCAGGAGATATGGGGAGAAGGCAGGAACGGGGGTATTGATTGTGGATGATCAGCCATGATCACATTGAATGGCGGTGCTGGCTCGAAGAGGCGAATGGCCTACTGCATCTTTTGTCTATTCTTCAGACTGACCCTTCTTCAGTCTAAAGAAAGGTCTCGACCCTGAAACGTCGCCTATTCCTTTGCTCCATAGATGTTGCCTCACCCGCTGAGTTTCTCCAGGTTTTTTCTACCTTCGAATTTTCCAGAATCTGCAGTTCTTTCTGAAACATAGGAATCTGAGGTGTAACTTTTCCACACAGAGGGTGGGTGTATGGAACAAGCTGCCAGAGGAGGTAGTTGAGGCAAGGGACTATTACAATGTTTAAAAGATACTTGGACAGGTACATGGATAGGACAGGTTTAGAGGGACATGGGCCATTGTGAGCAGTTTTGGGTCCCATATCTGAGGGAAGGATGTGCTTGGCACTGCAGAGGGTCCAGAGGAGGTTCACAAGAACGATCCCAAGAATGAGTGGGTTAATGTACGATGAGCATTTGTCTGCATTGGGCCTGGATTCGCTGGAGTTTAGAAGAATGAGGAGGAGGAGGGGAGGGTCCTCAATAAAACTTTCCCGAATAGTGAAAGACTTGGATAGAGTGGATGTGGAGGGGATGTTTCCACTAGTTGGAGACTCGGACCAGAAGGCATACTCAGAATTAAAGGGGCGTTCCTTTAGAAAGGAGATGGGGAGGAATTTCTTTAGGCAGAGGGTGGTGAATCTGTGTGACTCTGTGACTCCCCTCCCCAGCCCTGCCCCCCCTCTCTTCCTTCATCGTTCCCCACGGGCTCGACCGTCCCACCCAGCATCACGGTCCCACCCGGCATCACCGTATGACCGGGTGGGGGTCACAAACGACACTGCAGGGCATCAGCAGGGAGTGAGTGTGACTGAGGCAGCCATCTTGGTGTGGGGCATTTGCATCAAGTGAATGACTGAGGGGAGGCTGCTGCCATCTTCGTGCAGGGCAATTAGTGGAAGTGACTGTGACTGAAGAGTACGGAAGCCATATTGGTGAGGGGCGTTTGTAGCGATGGCGACCATCTTGGTGAGGAGCATCAACCACATTTTGTATTATAGTGTGTTATATTGTATTTGGGTGTGTTAAAAATCATGTGTCATAGTGTATTATATAGTATTATGGTGCGTTATGTATTATAGTGCATTATGACTTTAATCCTTGGAGCGCAGGAAGATGAGGGATGATCTTATAGAGGTGTAGAAAATCATGATAGGAATAGATCGGGTAGACGCACAGAGTCTTTTGCCAGAGCAGGGGAATTGAGGACCAGAGGATATTGGTTTAAGGTGAAGGGGAAAGATTTAATAGGAATCTGAGGTAGACAAATAAGCTGAGGAAATTCAGCGGGTGAGGCAGCATCTATGGAGCGAAGGAATAGGAGACATTTTAGGGTCCCGTTCCACACACCTGAGAGAGGTTTCCTTTGCACTGAGAAAAATATTTTTATTCCTGGGTTTGAATGTTTAATTGTTGCTGAAAAGATGAATCTCAACATCTGGACAGCGGTGGTTTGGTCCCTCCTGGTGGCTGCTCTTTGCACCAAAGGTGAAGGAGGGAGGGATGGAGGAAAGAGGGAGGGAGCGATGGAGAGAGAGGGAAGAATGGAGGGAGAGGGACAGAGGGATGGAGAGAAAGGATGATATGTACAGATGTGGGAGAGCGAGGGAGGGATGGGGAGGGGGAGAGAGGGGGGGGAGAGAAAGATGGAGGGAGAGAAAGGATGATGTGTACAGATGTGGAAGAGAGGAGGAAGGGAGGGAGAGAGGTAGTGAAGGAGGGAAGGAAGGAGAGAGAGAGGGATGGAGAGGCAGAGAGAAGGTGATGCAAATGGAGACAAGGAGACACTTTCAGTCTGAAGGTCTTGACCCGAAACGTCACCCATGCCTTCTCTCCAGAGATGCTGATGCTGCCCGTTTAATTGACCCCCATCTCTAACGGAGACCCCTCTCTGCCCCATGTGCTCCACAGAGACCCACCATTCACTGTGTAGGTCCTGCCCACGTTCACCTTTCCCAAATGCGACGCCTCACACTTTCTCTGTATTAGGGAGGAGATGGGGAGGTGTTTTCTTTAGCCAGAGGATGGTGAATCTGTGGGATTCTTTGCCACAGAAGGCAGTGAGGCGAAGTCAGTGGGTGTTTTTAAGGCAGAGATAGAGAGATAGATAGATAGTTGATTGGTACGGGCGTCAGAGGGTTGTGGGGAGAAGGCAGGAGAATGGGGATGGACGGAGAGATAAATCACCCGTGATTGAATGGCGGAATGGACTTGATGGGCCGAATGGCCTCATTCTGCTCCCGGAAGTTGTGAACCGATCGAGATCCTGTCGCCATCCAGGCAGATGAGAGGGTGGGGGTTGTACAGATGTTTTATTCTGGTAGTCAATGCAGATGTGCTCATTTAATGTTTATTTCTGCTTTCTCCCTCCCTCCCTCCCTCCCTCCCTCTCTTCCACCCTCCCTCCCTCCCGCTCTCTCCATTTCTCCCCTCCTCTCCCCCTCTCTCCCCTTTTCTCTCGCCCTCTCTCTCCCCTCACTCACCCTCCCTCCCTCTCTCTCTTCCTCCCTCCCTCCCTCTCTCTCTTCCTCCCTCCCTCTCTCTCTTCCTCCCTCCCTCCTCTCTCTCTCCCTCCCTCCCTCTCTCTCTCCCTCCCTCTCTCTATCTCTCTCCCTCCCTCCCTTCCCACAGCTAACAAGCACAAGCCATGGACTGAGACCAAGGAATAGTGATGGAGAATGACAAAACTATCTTGCTAAATCCACCACTTTTCACCATTGATAAAGATGTTCCCCTCCATTATGCAGGTGAAGAGAGAGGTGGGTGGTGGTGGGGGTTGAAGGGGTTGGGTTGGGGATGGAGGGGGGGAGCGAATTAGATTACTTTTCTAACTCTTGCCCCCATCTCTCCCCATCTATCTCCCGCTCTCTCACTCTCCATCTATCTCTCCCCCTCTCTGGCCCTCCCTCTCTCTCCCTCCCTCTCTCTCTTCCCCTCTCTCTCTCCCCTTCTCTCTCTCACCTTCTCTCTCACCACTTCTCTCTCTCCCCTGTCTCTCCCTATCTCTCTCTCCCCCTCCCTCTCCCCCTTCTCTCTCTTCCCTTTTCATTTTATCTCCCCCCTCTCTCTCCCCTTCCCTCTCTCCCCCTTCCCTCTCTCCCCTCTCTCCCCTACTGTCTCTCCCCCTCTCCTTCTCCCCCCTTCTCTTTCACCTTCTCTCTCTCCCCTTTCCTCTCTCCCCTTCTCTCTCTCCCTCTCTTTATCCCCTTCTCTTTCCCCTCTTCTCTCTCTCTCTCCCTCTCTTTCTCCCTTTTCTTTCCCCTTCTCTCTCCCCTCCCCTTCTCTCTCTCCCCTTCTCTCTCTCCCCTTCTCTCTCTCCCCTTCTCTCTCTCCCCTCCTCTCTCTCTCCCTATCTCTCTCTCTCCCCTCCCTCTCCCCCCTTCTCTCTCTACCCCTTTTTTTTCCTTCCCCCCTCTCCTCTTCCCTCTCTCCCCCTCATCTCACCCCCTCCCCAGTCAAAAAGACTTCATGGTGGCCATTTTAAGCCACCCATTCCCTCCCTCTCGAAATGGTCGCCTCAAAGCAGGTTGGAAAGTGTCGTGGGGAGGGGTGGATCAGGGAGAGGAGGGGGTGGAAGAGGACAGGACATACTCCTCTCCCCGCTCCTGGGAGGTGTAGGGAATGGAAGGGGGTGGGGTGGGAGGCTTTGTGGCAGTCATTTTTTGCCGCCCACTCCCTCTAAAAATGGACGCCATAGCGGGCTTGAAAGTTTCGTGGGAGGGGTGGATCAGGGAGGGAAGAGGTGGGGGGGGAACACAGATCACACTCCTCTCGCCCTCTTGCCCGCTGCCGGGGCAGTGTAGGAAGAGGGAGAGGGGAGGCGGTAGGGGAGAGAGGAGAGGCAGCGGGGCGGCCATTTTAAGCCTCCCTCTCAAAATGGTCGCCCAATGGCCTGTTTCCGCGCTGTATCTCTAAACGGGATTCTGTCCTGGTCCAGGCCTGGGATGGCAAGTGGCACCTCTAACGATCTGAGTCTCCAGTTTCCCATCATCATCTTCTGTCGTTGGAGTAATCTATGAACCAGCCTTGATCATCAACAGTGGGCTCTTCAACCTGCTTCGTCCTAGCCCACGCCTCCTCATCGCAGCCTGCTGGAACGGTGAGCTATAACACCCGCTCTCCCTCCTTCACTCCCTCTCTCACCCACACTCCCTCACTCTCTCTCCCCTCTCCCTCACCCTCTCCCACCTCTCTCTCTCTCTCTCTCTCTCCCTCTCCCTCCTCTCTCTCTCCACCCCCCTCTCTCTCTCTCTCTCTCTCTCTCTCTCTCTCTCTCTCTCTCTCTATTTAAACCGAGGATAGACACAAATGCTGGAGTAACTCAGCTGCACAGGCAGCAGCTTCTGGAGAGAAGGAATGGGTGACGTTTAGGGATGAGACCCTTCTTCAGACCGGTTTCAACCAGCATCTGCAGTTCCTTCCTGTATTCCCTCTTTCTCTTTCCCCCTCTCTCTGTCTGTCTCTGTCGCTGTCTCTGTCTCTCGCTCTCTGTCTCTCTCTCTCTCTCTCTGTCTGTCTCTGTCTCTGTCTCTCTCTCTGTCTCTCTCTCTCTCTGTCTGTCTGACTCTCTCTCTCTCTCTCTCCACAGATGGCCCATGGAACGAGACCAACAATATCACAGACATCACCTTTGGTAAGAGGAGAGAGAGGGGTGGAGTGTGAGGGAAGGAGGGAAACAAGAATGGAGGGAGGGAGCGAGAGAGGGATGGAGTGGGAGGGAGGGAGGGAGAGCGAGAGAGATGGGGAGGGAGGGATGGAGGGAAAGAGGAATGCCAGGAGGCTGACGGATTCCGTTCTCTCTGCAGGTACTCTGGACTCTCCCCCTGATCGCTTTCTGTGGGCTCTGCTGGCGGGAGTGTGACCCTATGCACAGGGAGTATCAATTCTTGAGAGGTGCTGGGGTGTCTGTACTCCTGTAAAGAGGGCCTCGATTTCAGCGACTTCGAGAGCCTGGGGAAAGGGGATGAAGGTAGGAGGGGGCGACGGGAGGAGTGGAAAGGAGAAGTCCAAGTCAATTTTATTCGTCACATACACCCGAAGGTGCAGTGAAATGAATTGCCAGCAGCGATACACTTAGAAAGAACACACAATACACAATAAGATTTAACACAAACATCCACCTCAGCATTCTTCCCTCTCTCCCCTCCCCTCTCTCCCCTACCCCCCTCTCACCCCCACCTGTGTGTGTATTTTTCCTGTGTGTATGTGACGCCGAATGCCACTCGCCCCGCAAGCGCGCGTTGGGGATACAGACCCAACGGGTCTGCATTTGGTCTAGTACACAATAAAATTGAACACAAACATCCACGTGCTGGAAGGCAACAAAGTTCAGCCAGTCCTCCTCCTTGTTCACCCATGGTCGGGGCCATAAACCCTCCATAGTCGCCACTACGGATGGCCCGATGTACAGGCCCTCTCGCCGGGATGATTGAAACCCTGACGTCGGGACGGTGGAACACACTCCGCGGCTTGGAGGTCCCAAATCGGCACTTTCCTACCGGACACCGCGGCTTCAGGATGTTATTGGCCGCAGGCAGTCCGGCGGTCAGAGCTCTTCTCTGGCAATCCCCGGCGAGTGATCTCAGACTCCGGATGGTAAGTCCACGCCATGTCCGCGGCTAGAAGCTCCGTAGACCACAGCACCGCGATGTCAAGGACACCAGGCCAGCGATCGGAGCACTCCTCTCTGGCGACCCTCGGCAAGGGTTAACCCGCTCTGCGATGGAAAAGTCCACGCTGCGCCTGCTGTCGATGCTCCGGGCCCGACTCTGGGAAAGGCCGCTCCAATCCGCGAGGCCGCGAGGGAGGCGACATGGAAAAAGTTGCCTCCCCGTGGAGGAGGCGACCAAAAGTGGTTCCCCCCTTTCCCTTCCCCACCACAAGACACACCGAGAGACACCCAAACTAACATTAGACACGCAAAACCCCCCCAAAAAAGTAGAAATAACTATCACACTGCTGGCAGGGTAGCCAACTCGCAGCACCCCCGCCGATCAAGGGGAGGGGAGGAGAGGAAAGGAGAAGGGGGAAAAGGGGAAGAGGGGTGTGTAGGGTCCTTGGAATGTGTGAGATGCTTGGGTGATGTTTGAAGTGCTCTCTCCCCCCCTCTCCCTCTCCCCGCTCTCTCTCTCCCCGTCTCTCTTTCCCCTCGCTAGGTCCACATCAACCCATCACAGACGCTCCTGGTCTCGGAAGGAGATGACGTCGAGAATATAAACCGCGCCATTGAACATGTGATTTACCGAAACGCGCTTCGCTTTGCTACGCCAGGCGTACGTCCCATCCAGCTCACCACCACCGTAAAGTGAGTCTGTCCCATCTCTCCCTCTCCCTCTCTCTCTCACACTAAAATGGTCGCCAATCCCGTCACAATAAAATGGCCGCCAACACCTTATATGTTTACTCAACCGACAGCCATTTTACTCCCACCTACCAGCAGCCATTTTAACCTTGCATGATGCCAGCCATATTAACTTCATTGTGACGGCGGCCGCTTTAACTCGGCGGTGACGAGGCGGCCATTTTAAGCACCTGTGGTGTTGGCCATTTTAATTCCACCGTAACAGCAGCCATTTTAGTTTAGCGAGTTTCGTTTAGTTTATTGCCATGTGTACCGAGGTACAGTGAAATGCTTTTTTGTTGCGTGCTAGCCAGTCAGCGGAAAGACTATACATTGGAGACCCTCGGACAATCGAGTCGCCCACAGTGTACGATGAAAGATAGTCCTAGGGTCTCCAATGATGGGAGGTCAGGACCGCTCTCCAATTGGTGAGAGGACGGTTCAGTTGCCCGATAACAGCCGGAAAAAAAACTGCCCCTGAATCGAGGTGTGCGCATCTTCACACTTTACCTCTTGCCCGATGGGGGAGGGGGGAAGAGAGAGTGACTGGGGTGAGAACCAGGGGTCAATGTCCTCCATTCTCTGGGTTCTCCAGCCAAGCCCAGCCACCTCCAGTCGTGTCACCAGTTTGTCCACTCCGCTCGTCGGCCCCACCATGAGATGGGTGGTCACCGACTCGCCGCCCCACACCGCTCCCTCCGGTCAGTCCCCGCGGGATCCAACCGGGGTCGTGGGGGTCAAAGGACGGGCTTGGGGGCAATCGACCTGGGTCACCGGGGAATCAACGGAGGCACCAGGGGGAGGGGTCAATTGGTGTCAACAGGGGTCAATTGGGGACGACGGGGGTCAGCTGGGGCTGACAGGTCAACAAAGTCACTGGAGGGGCGATAATGGTCATCTGGAGTCAACTAATTCACCGGGGGGTTCAATTGGGGTCATCAAGGGTCAGCTGGGGTCACCGAACCTTCCTAGGGGTCAAGGCGGGGTCGCCAAGGTTCACTGGAGTTCAACAGGGGTCGTGCATTTGGGAAGAGAGTGCTCGAACCATCATTGTGAATCCCATGGGGGAGAGAGAGAGAGAGGGGGGGAGAGGGAGAGAGGGGGAGAGGGAGAGAGAGAGAGGGGGAGAGGGAGGGAGAAGGGAGAGAGAGGAGGGGGCAGGGAGAGAGAAGGGGGAGAGAGAGAGGGCGGGGGAGAGAGGGGATTTTATTAACCTTTCACCTCTCCCCATTGACCCCAGACCTACGAGCAGCAGCAGGGGTCATCCGAGGTTGCGGGAGGTCATGACCCCGTGAACCCTGGCCTGGAGGCGGCGGCCACTTGACTGACCCGTGACATCCCGTGACCTTGCCTGATCGCCGTGACCCTTGTCCCAGAAACCACCACGAACCAGGGACCTGTGACCCCTGGCCTCTCCACACCTCCCCCTCTCTCCCCCCTCCCCCCT
>CM075995.1:7992953-8093482 GCA_038087875.1 Malacoraja senta
AGGGGACAGACTCACTTTACGGTGGTGGTGAGCTGGATGGGACGGTACACCTGGCGTAGCAAAGCGAAGGCGTTTCGGTAAATCACGTGTTCAATGGCGCGGTTTATATTCTCGACGTCATCTCCTTCCGAGACCAGGAGCGTCTGTGATGGGTTGATGTGGACCTAGCGAGGGGAAAGAGAGACGGGGGAGAGAGAGCGGGGAGAGGGAGAGGGGGGGGAGAGAGCACTTCAAACATCACCCAAGCATCTCACACATTCCAAGGACCCTACACACCCCTCTTCCCCTTTTCCCCCTTCTCCTTTCCTCTCCTCCCCTCCCCCTTGATCGGCGGGGGTGCTGCGAGTTGGCTACCCTGCCAGCAGTGTGATAGTTATTTCTACTTTTTTGGGGGGGTTTTGCGTGTCTAATGTTAGTTTGGGTGTCTCTCGGTGTGTCTTGTGGTGGGGAAGGGAAAGGGGGGAACCACTTTTGGTCGCCTCCTCCACGGAGAGGCAACTTTTTCCATGTCGCCTCCCTCGCGGCCTCGCGGATTGGAGTGGCCTTTCCCAGAGTCGGCCCGGAGCATCGACAGCAGGCGCAGCGTGGACTTTTCCATCGCAGAGCGGGTTAACCCTTGCCGAGGGTCGCCAGAGAGGAGTGCCCGATCGCTGGCCTGGTGTCCTTGACATCGCGGTGCTGTGGTCTACGGAGCTTCTAGCCGCGGACATGGGCGTGGACTTACCATCCGGAGTCTGAGATCACTCGCCGGGGATTGCCAGAGAAGAGCTCTGACCGCCGGTCTGCCTTCGGCCAATAACATCCTGAAGCCGCGGTGTCCGGTAGGAAAGTGCCGATTTGGGACCTCCAAGCCGCGGAGTGTGTTCCACCGTCCCGACGTCAGGGTTTCAATCATCCCGGCGAGAGGGCCTGTACATCGGGCCATCCGTAGTGGCGACTATGGAGGGTTTATGGCCCCGACCATGGGTGAACAAGGAGGAGGACTGGCTGAACTTTGTTGCCTTCCACCACGTTGATGTTTGTGTTAAATTTTATTGTATACTAGACCAAATGCAGACCCGTTGGGTCTGTATCCCCAACGCGCGCTTGCGGGGCGAGTGGCATTCGGCGTCACATACACACAGGAAAAATACACACACAGGTGGGGGGGTAGAGGGGGGGGTGAGAGGGGGGTAGGGGAGAGAGGGGAGGGGAGAGAGGGAAGAATGCTGAGGTGGATGTTTGTGTTAAATCTTATTGTGTATTGTGTGTTCTTTCTAAGTGTATCGCTGCTGGCAAATTCATTTCACTGCACCTTCGGGTGTATGTGACGAATAAAATTGACTTGGACTTGTCCTTTCCACTCCTCCCGTCGCCCCCTCCTACCTTCATCCCCTTTCCCCAGGCTCTCGAAGTCGCTGAAATCGAGGCCCTCTTTACAGGAGTACAGACACCCCAGCACCTCTCGAGAATTGATACTCCCTGTGCATAGGGTCACACTCCCGCCAGCAGAGCCCACAGAAAGCGATCAGGGGGAGAGTCCAGAGTACCTGCAGAGAGAACGGAATCCGTCAGCCTCCTGGCATTCCTCTTTCCCTCCATCCCTCCCTCCCCATCTCTCTCGCTCTCCCTCCCTCCCTCCCACTCCATCCCTCTCTCTCTCCCTCCCTCCATTCTTGTTTCCCTCCTTCCCTCACACTCCACCCCTCTCTCTCCTCTTACCAAAGGTGATGTCTGTGATATTGTTGGTCTCGTTCCATGGGCCATCTGTGGAGAGAGAGAGAGAGTCAGATAGACAGAGAGAGAGAGAGAGACAGAGAGAGAGACAGAGACAGAGACAGACAGAGAGAGAGAGAGAGAGAGACAGAGAGCGAGAGACAGAGACAGCGACAGAGACAGACAGAGAGAGGGGGAAAGAGAAAGAGGATACAGGAAGGAACTGCAGATGCTGGTGAAACCGGTCTGAAGAAGGGTCTCATCCCTAAACGTCACCCATTCCTTCTCTCCAGAAGCTGCTGCCTGTGCAGCTGAGTTACTCCAGCATTTGTGTCTATCCTCGGTTTAAATAGAGAGAGAGAGAGAGAGAGAGAGAGGGGGGTGGAGAGAGAGAGGAGGGAGAGGGAGAGAGAGAGAGAGAGAGAGAGGTGGGAGAGGGGAGGGGAGAGGGAGAGAGAGTGAGGGAGTGTGGGTGAGAGAGGGAGTGAAGGAGGGAGAGGGGTGTTATAGCTCACCGTTCCAGCAGGCTGCGATGAGGAGGCGTGGGCTAGGACGAAGCAGGTTGAAGAGCCCACTGTTGATGATCAAGGCTGGTTCATAGATTACTCCAACGACAGAAGATGATGATGGGAAACTGGAGACTCAGATCGTTAGAGGTGCCACTTGCCATCCCAGGCCTGGACCAGGGCAGAATCCCGTTTAGAGATACAGCGCGGAAACAGGCCATTGGGCGACCAATTTGAGAGGGCTTAAAATGGCCGCCCCGCTGATGCCCCCCTCTCCTCTTTCCCCTACCGCCTCCCCTCTCCCTCTTCCTACACTGCCCCGGCAGCGGGCAAGAGGGCGAGAGGGAGTGTGATCTGTGTTCCCCCCCCCCACCTCTTCCCTCCCTGATCCACCCCTCCCACGAAACTTTCAAGCCCGCTATGGCGTCCATTTTTAGAGGGAGTTGGGCGGCCAAAAATGACTGCCACAAAGCCTCCCACCCCACCCCCTTCCATTCCCTACACATCCCCAGGAGCAGGCAGAGAGGGGAGAGGAGTATGTCCTGTCCTCTTCCACCCCCTCCTCTCCCTGATCCACCCCTCCCACGACACTTTCCAACCTGCTTTCAGGCGACCATTTCGAGAGGGAGGGAATGGGCGGCTTAAAATGGCCACCATGAAGTCTTTTTGACTGGGGAGGGGAGGGGGTGAGATGAGGGGGAGAGAGGGAAGGGGAGAGAGGGAAGAGGGAGAGGGGGAAGGAAAAAAAAAGGGGTAGAGAGAGAAGGGGGGAGAGGGAGGGGAGAGAGAGATAGGGAGAGAGAGAGAGAGGAGGGGGAGAGAGAGAAGGGGAGAGAGAGAAGGGGAGAGAGAGAAGGGGAGGGAGAGAGAGAAGGGGAAAGAGAAGGGGAGAAAAGAGAGAGAGAGAGAGAAGAGGGGAAAGAGAATGGGATAAAGAGAGGGGAGAGAGAGAAGGGGAGAGAGGAAAGGGAGAGAGAGAAAGTGAAAGAGAAGGGGAGAAGGAGAGGGGGAGAGACAGTAGGGGAGAGAGGGAAGGGGAGAGAGGGAAGGGGAGAGAGAGGGGGAGATAAAAAGAAAAGGGAAGAGAGAGAAGGGGGAGAGGGAGGGGGAGAGAGAGATAGGGAGAGACAGGGGAGAGAGAGAAGTGGTGAGAGAGAAGGTGAGAGAGAGAGGGGAGAGAGAGAGGGGAAGAGAGAGAGGAGGGAGAGAGAGGGAGGGCGAGAGAGGGGGGAGAGATAGGATGGAGAGGAGAGAGCGGGAGATAGATGGGGAGAGATGGGGGCAAAGAGTTAGAAAGTAATCTAATTCGCTCCCCCCCTCCATCCCCAACCCCAACCCTTCAACCCCCCCCCCCCCACCACCACCACCTCTCTCTTCACCTGCATAATGGAGGGGAACATCTTTATCAATGGCGAAAAGTGGTGGATTTAGCAAGATAGTTTTGTCATTCTGCATCACTATTCCTTGGTCTCAGTCCATGGCTTGTGCTTGTTAGCTGTGGGAAGGGAGGGAGGGAGAGAGATAGAGAGAGGGAGGAGAGAGAGAGGGAGGGAGGGAGAGAGAGAGGGAGGGAGGGAGGAAGAGAGAGAGGGAGGGAGGGAGGAAGAGAGAGAGGGAGGGAGGGTGAGAGTGAGGGGAGAGAGAGAGGGCGAGAGAAAAGGGGAGAGAGGGGGAGAGGGAGGGAGAAATGGAGAGAGCGGGAGGGAGGGAGGGTGGAAGAGAGAGAGGGAGGGAGGGAGGGAGGGAGGAGGGAGAAAGCAGAAATAAACATTAAATGAGCACATCTGCATTGACTACCAGAATAAAACATCTGTACAACCCCCACCCTCTCATCCGCCTGGATGGCGACAGGATCTCGATCGGTTCACAACTTCCGGGAGCAGAATGAGGCCATTCGGCCCATCAAGTCCATTCCGCCATTCAATCACGGGTGATTTATCTCTCCGTCCATCCCCATTCTCCTGCCTTCTCCCACAACCCTCTGACGCCCGTACCAATCAACTATCTATCTATCTCTCTATCTCTGCCTTAAAAACACCCACTGACTTCGCCTCCACTGCCTTCTGTGGCAAAGAATCCCACAGATTCACCACCATCCTGGCTAAAGAAACACCTCCCCATCTCCTCCTAATACAGAGAAAGTGTGAGGCGTCGCATTTGGGAAAGGTGAACGTGGGCAGGACTACACAGTGAATGGTGGGTCTCTGTGTAGCACATGGGGCAGAGAGGGGACTCCGTTAGAGATGGGGGTCAATTAAACGGGCAGCATCAGCATCTCTGGAGAGAAGGCATGGGTGACGTTTCGGGTCAAGACCTTCAGACTGAAAGTGTCTCCTTGTCTCCATTTGCATCACCTTCTCTCTGCCTCTCCATCCCTCTCTCTCTCCTTCCTTCCCTCCTTCACTACCTCTCTCCCTCCCTCCCTCCTCTCTTCCACATCTGTACACATCATCCTTTCTCTCCCTCCATCTTTCTCTCCCTCCCTCTCTCCCCCTCCCCATCCCTCCCTCCCTCCCTCGCTCTCCCACATCTGTACATATCATCCTTTCTCTCCATCCCTCTGTCCCTCTCCCTCCCATCTTCCCTCTCTCTCCATCGCTCCCTCCCTCTTTCCTCCATCCCTCCCTCCTTCACCTTGGTGCAAAAGAGCAGCCACCAGGAGGGACCAAACCACCGCTGTCCAGATGTTGAGATTCATCTTTTCAGCAACAATTAAACATTCAATCCCAGGAATAAAAATATTTTTCTCAGTGCAAAGGAAACCTCTCCGGGTGTGTGGAACGGGACCCTAAAATGTCTCCTATTCCTTCGCTCCATAGATGCTGCCTCACCCGCTGAATTTCCTCAGCTTATTTGTCTACCTCAGATTCCTATTAAATCTTTCCCCTTCACCTTAAACCAATATCCTCTGGTCCTCAATTCCCCTGCTCTGGCAAAAGACTCTGTGCGTCTACCCGATCTATTCCTATCATGATTTTGTACACCTCTATAAGATCATCCTCATCTTCCTGCGCTCCAAGGATTAAAGTCATAATGCACTATAATACATAACGCACCATAATACTATATAATACACTATGACACATGATTTTTAACACACCCAAATACAATATAACACACTATAATACAAAATGTGGTTGATGCTCCTCACCAAGATGGTCGCCATCGCTACAAACGCCCCTCACCAATATGGCTTCCGTACTCTTCAGTCACAGTCACTTCCACTAATTGCCCTGCACGAAGATGGCAGCAGCCTCCCCTCAGTCATTCACTTGATGCAAATGCCCCACACCAAGATGGCTGCCTCAGTCACACTCACTCCCTGCTGATGCCCTGCAGTGTTGTTTGTGACCCCCACCCAGTCATACGGTGATGCCGGGTGGGACCGTGATGCTGGGTGGGACGGTCGAGCCCGTGGGGAACGACGAAGGAAGAGAGGGGGGGCAGGGCTGGGGAGGGGAGTCACAGAGTCACACAGATTCACCACCCTCTGCCTAAAGAAATTCCTCCCCATCTCCTTTCTAAAGGAATGCCCTTTAATTCTGAGTATGCCTTCTGGTCCGAGACTCTCCCACTAGTGGAAACATCCCCTCCACATCCACTCTATCCAAGTCTTTCACTATTCGGGAAAGTTTTATTGAGGACCCTCGCCTCCTCCTCCTCATTCTTCTAAACTCCAGCGAATCCAGGCCCAATGCAGACAAATGCTCATCGTACATTAACCCACTCATTCTTGGGATCGTTCTTGTAAACCTCCTCTGGACCCTCTGCAGTGCCAAGCACATCCTTCCCTCAGATATGGGACCCAAAACTGCTCACAATGGCCCATGTCCCTCTAAACCTGTCCTATCCATGTACCTGTCCAAGTATCTTTTAAACATTGTAATAGTCCCTTGCCTCAACTACCTCCTCTGGCTGCTTGTTCCATACACCCACCCTCTGTGTGGAAAAGTTACACCTCAGATTCCTATGTTTCAGAAAGAACTGCAGATTCTGGAAAAATCGAAGGTAGAAAAAACCTGGAGAAACTCAGCGGGTGAGGCAACATCTATGGAGCAAAGGAATAGGCGACGTTTCAGGGTCGAGACCTTTCTTTAGACTGAAGAAGGGTCAGTCTGAAGAATAGACAAAAGATGCAGTAGGCCATTCGCCTCTTCGAGCCAGCACCGCCATTCAATGTGATCATGGCTGATCATCCACAATCAGTACCCCCGTTCCTGCCTTCTCCCCATATCTCCTGACTCCGCTATCTTTAAGAGCCCTATCAAGCACTCTCTTGAAAGTATCCAGAGAACCGGCCTCCACTGCCCTCTGAGGCAGAGAATTCCACAGACTCAAAACTCTCTGTGTGAAAAAGTTTCCTCATCTCTGTTCTAAAATGCATTACCCCTTATTCTTAAACTGTGGCACCTTGTTCTGGACTCCCCCAACATCGGGAATGGTCTCGACCTGAAAAGTCTCCTATTCCTTCACTCCATAGCTGCATCATCACCCGCTGAATTTCTGCAGCTTTTTGTCTACCTCAGATTCCTATTAAATCTTTCCCCTTCACCTGAAACCGATGTCCTCTGGTCCTCGATTCCCCTCCTCTGGCAAAAGACTCTGTGCGTCTACCCGATCTATTCCTATCATAATTTTGTACACCTCTATAAGTCATCCCTCATCCTCCTGCGCTCCAAGGATTTAAAGTTATAATGCACTATAATACATAAGGCACCATAATACAATATAATACACTATGACACATGATTTTTAACACACCCAAATACAATATAACACACTATAATACAAAATGTGGTTGATGCTCCTCACCAAGATGGTCACGATCGCTACAAACGCCCCTCACCAATATGGCTTCCGTACTCTTCAGTCACAGTCACTTCCACTAATTGCCCTGCACGAAGATGGCAGCAGCCTCCCCTCAGTCAGTCACTTGATGCAAATGCCCCACACCAAGATGGCTGCCTCAGTCACACTCACTCCCTGCTGATGCCCTGCAGTGTCGTTTGTGACCCCCACCCGGTCATACGGTGATGCCGGGTGGGACCGTGATGCTGGATGGGACGGTCGAGCCTGTGGGGAACGATGAAGGAAGAGAGGGGGGGGCAGGGCTGGGGGAGGGGAGTCACAGAGTCACACAGATTCACCACCCTCTGCCTAAAGAAATTCCTCTCCATCTCCTTTCTAAAGGAACGCCCTTTAATTCTGAGTATGCCTTCTGGACCGAGACTCTCCCACTAGTGGAAACATCCTCTCCACATCCACTCTATCCAAGCCTTTCACTATTCGGGAAAGTTTTAATGAGGACCCCCACCCCCTCCTCATTCTTCTAAACTCCAGCGAGTCCAGGCCCAATGCAGACAAATGCTCATCGTACATTAACCCACTCATTCCTGGGATCGTTCTTGTGAACCTCCTCTGGACCCTCTGCAATGCCAAGCACATCCTTCCCTCAGATATGGGACCCAAAACTGCTCACAATGGCCCATGTCCCTCTAAACCTGTCCTATCCATGTACCTGTCCAAGTATCTTTTAAACATTGCAATAGTCCCTGCCTCAACTACCTCTCCTCTGGCAGCTTGTTCCATACACCCACCCTCTATGTGGAAAAGTTACACTTCAGATACCTATGTTTCAGAAAGAACTGCAGATTCTGGAAAAATCGACGGTAGAAAAAACCTGGGAGAAACTCAGCGGGTGAGGCAGCATCTATGGAGCAAAGGAATAGGCGACGTTTCGGGTCGAGACCTTTCTTCAGACTGAAGAAGGGTCAGTCTGAAGAATAGACAATAGGTGCAGTAGGCCATTCGCCTCTTCAAGCCAGCACCGCAATTCAATGTGATCATGGCTGATCATCCACAATCAGTACCCCCGTTCCTGCCTTCTCCCCATATCTCCTGACTCCGCTATCTTTAAGAGCCCTATCAAGCTCTCTCTTGAAAGTATCCAGAGAACCGGCCTCCACTGCCCCCTGAGGCAGAGAATTCCACAGACTCAAAACTCTCTGTGTGAAAAAGTTTCCTCATCTCTGTTCTAAATGCATTACCCCTTATTCTTAAACTGTGGCACCTTGTTCTGGACTCCCCCAACATCCGGAATGGTCTCGACCTGAAACGTCTCCTGTTCCTTCACTCCATAGCTGCATCGTCACCTGCTGAATTTCTGCAGCTTTTTTGTCTACCTCAGATTCCTATTAAATCTTTCCCCTTCACCTTAAACCTCTGGTCCTCGATTCCGCTCCTCTGGCAAAAGACTCTCTGCGTCTACCCGATCTATTCCTGTCATGATTTTGTACACCACTATAAGATCATCCCTCATCCTCATGTGCTCCAAGGAATAAAGTTATAATGCACTATAACACATAATGCACCATAATACAATATAATACACTATGACACATGATTTTTAACACACCCAAATACAATATAACACACTATAATACAAAATGTGGTTGATGCTCCTCACCAAGATGGTCGCCATCGCTACAAACGCCCCTCACCAATATGGCTTCCGTACTCTTCAGTCACAGTCACTTCCACTAATTGCCCTGCATGAAGATGGCAGCAGCCCCCCCTCAGTCAGTCACTTGATGCAAATGCCCCACACCAAGATGGCTGCCTCAGTCACACTCACTCCCTGCTGATGCCCTGCAGTGTCGTTTGTGACCCCCACCCGGTCATACGGTGATGCCGGGTGGGACCGTGATGCTGGGTGGGACGGTCGAGCCCGTGGGGAATGACTAAGGAAGAGAGGGGGGGCAGGGCTGGGGGAGGGGAGTCACAGAGTCACACAGATTCACCACCCTCTGCCTAAAGAAATTCCTCCCCATCTCCTTTCTAAAGGAACACCCTTTAATTCTGAGACTATGCCTTCTGGTCCGAGACTCTCCCACGAGTGGAAACATCCTCTCCACATCCACTCTATCCAAGCCTTTCACTATTCTGGAAAGTTTTAATGAGGACCAGCCCCCCCTACCCCTCCTCATTCTTCTAAACTCCAGCGAGTCCAGGCCCAGTGCAGACAAACGCTCATCGTACATTAACCCACTCATTCCTGGGATCGTTCTTGTAAACCTCCTCTGGACCCTCTGCAGGCACCCAAAACTGCTCACATTGGCCCATGTCCCTCTAAACCTCCTCTGGCAAAAGAGTATGGAAGCCATATTGGTGAGGGGCTGTCCAATCCATGTACCTATCCAAGTATCTTTTAAACGTTGCAATAGTCCCTGCCTCAACTACCTCCTCTGGCAGCTCGTTCCATACACCCACATTCTATGTGGAAAAGTTACACCTCAGATTCCTATGTTTCAGAAAGAACTGCAGATTCTGAAAAATCGAAGGTAGAAAAAACCTGGAGAAACTCAGTGGGTGAGGCAACATTTATGGAGCGAAGGAATAGGCGACGTTTCAGGTCGAGACCTTTCTTCAGACTGAAGAAGGGTCAGTCTGAAGAATAGACAATAGGTGCAGTAGGCCATTCGCCTCTTCGAGCCAGCACCGCCATTCAATGTGATCATGGCTGATCATCCACACAATCAGTTCCTGCTTCTCCCCATATCTCCTGACTCCGCTTCTTTACGAGCCCTATCAATCTCTCTCTTGAAAGTATCCAGAGAACTGGCCTCCACCACCCTCTGAGGCAGAGAATTCCACAGTCTCACAACTCTCTGTGTGAAAAAGTGTTTCCTCATCTCTGTTCTCAATCCCTTATTCTTAAACTGTGGCCCCTTGTTCTGGACTCCGCCAACATCGGTAAGGGTCTCAACCTGAAACGTCTCCTATTCCTTCGCTCCATTGATGCTGCCTCACCCGCTGAATTTCTCCAGATTTTTTGTCTACCTCAGATTCCTTTTAAATTTTTCCCCTTCACCTTAAACGGATGTCCTCTGGTCCTTGATTCCCCTCCCCTGGCAAAAGACTCTGTGCGTCTACCCGATCTATTCCTGTCATGATTTTGTACAACTCTATAAGATCATCCCTCATCCTCATGTGCTCCAAGGAATAAAGTTATAATGCACTATAATACATAATTCACCATAATACAATATAATATATAATACACTATGACACATGATTTTTAACACACCCAAATACAATATAATACACTATAACACACCTTAACACAATATAACACACTATAATACAATATAACACACTATATACAAAATGTGCTTGATGCCCCTCACCAAGATGGTCGCCATTGCTACAAACGCCCCTCACCAATATGGCTTCCATACTCTTCAGTCACAGTCACTTCCACTAATTGCCCTGCAACAAGATGGCAGCAGCCTCCCCTCAGTCAGTCACTTGCTGCAAATGCCTCGCACCAAGATGGCTGCCTCAGTCACACTCACTTCCCATTGATGCAATAGACAATAGGTGCAGGAGTAAGCCATTCAGCCCTTCGAGCCAGCACCGCCATTCAATGTGATCATGGCTGATCATCCCCAATCTGTACCCCGTTCCTGCCTTCTCCTCACATCCCCTGACTCCGCTCGTGTGCGGACGTGGCGCCGTTAGACGAGAAGCCGATGCAAAGAATTCAAAGCCAAAGAACCGAATGGAAATGAGGCCGAAATGCCAAATAACCGAAAGAGTACGAAGCCGAAATGCCAACAAACCGAAAGTATGGGACGCCTAAATGCAAACTAACCGAACGGGTGGGATGCCTAAAAGCCAACTAACCGAAAAGCTGCGTCGCCTAAAAGCAAACTCACTGAATGGCCGCTCTGTCTAAACGCCACCTACCCGAAAGGCGGCGTCGCCTACAAGCCAACGAACCGAATGCCGCTCAACAGAAAAGTCAAATAACGGACATGACGTTGCCGGGGGGCGGGACTTGTCAGCGATTGGTCCAGACCCCCGCATCCATCACATCACTGTGGAGGGATGAACATTGTCCACACCTCCGCTCCACCTGACCCGCAGCCCGCGGAGGGTGGCCCTGGGATTGAGGGGGCTGTCCCGAGGAATGCCACCTTCGGCCGCTTACAACTTGGTGCTTGGGTTCAGATTGCCCAGTCACCTATGGCTTGTGTGGAAAAATGACCCCCACGCTCCCGTCTCGGAAATGTCAGTGATGCAGTTGAACAAAGGGGACTATGAAGGCATGAGGGAGGAGCTGGCCAAGGTCAACTGGAAAGGGATCCTAGCAGGAATGACGGTGGAACAGCAATGGCAGGAATTTATGGGCATAATCCGGAAGACGCAGGATCATTTAATTCCAAAAAGGAAGAAAGATTCTAAGAGGAGTAGGAGGCAACTGTGGCTGACAATAGAAGTTAGGGATAGAATAAAACTTAAAGAAAAGATGTAAAACACAGCAAAGAATAGCCAGTAGCCAGAGGTTTGGGAAACTTTCATAGGACAACAGAAGGAAATAAAACGGGCAATACGGGCTGAAAAGATGAAGTACGAGGGGAAGCTGGCCAGGAATATAAAGGACAGGAAAAGCTTCTTTAGATATGTTAAGGGAAAAAGAATAGCAAAGTCAAATGTAGGTCCCTTGAAGGCAGACACGGGTGAAATTATTATGGGGAACAAGGAAATGGCAGAGGAGTTGAACAGGTACTTCGGATCTGTCTTCACTAAGGAAGACACAAACAATCTCCCAGAAGTACTGGAGGACAGAGGATCTAAGGGGGTAGAGGAACTGAAAGAAATTTTCATTAGGCGATAAATAGTATTGGGTAGGTTAATGGGACTGAAGGATGATAAATCTCCTGGGCCTGATGGTCTGCATCCCAGGGTCCTCAGGGAAGTGGCTCTAGAAATACTGGATGCATTGGTGATCATTTTCCAATGTTCAATAGATTCAGGATCAGTTCCTATGGATTGGAGGATAACTAATGTTATCCCACTTTTCAAGAAAGGAGTGAGAGAGAAAACGGGGAATTACAGACCAGTTAGCCTGACTTCGGTGGTGGGAAAGATGCTGGAGTCAATTATTAAAGAGGTAATAATGGGGCATTTGGATGCCCCCATTATTAGGACTAAAATGATTAGTCCAAGTCAGCATGGATTTATGAAAGGAAAATCATGCTCGACTAATCTTCTGGAATTTTTTGAGGATGTGACAAGTAAAATGAATGAAGGGGAGCCAGTGGATGTAGTGTATCTAGACTTTCAGAAAGCCTTTGATAAGGTCCCGCATGGGAGACTGGTGACTAAAATTAGAGCACATGGTATTGGAGGTAGGGTGTTGACGTGGATAGAAAATTGGTTGGCAGACTGGAAGCAAAGAGTAGGAGTGAACGGGTCCTTTTCAGAATGTCAGGCAGTGGCGAGTGGAGTGCTGCAAGGCTCGGTGTTGGGGCCGCAACTGTTTACCATATATATTAATGATTTGGAAGAGGGAATTAGGAGCAACACTAGCAAGTTTGCGGATGACACAAAGCTGGGTGGCAGTGTGAACTGTGAAGAGGATGTTAGGAGGTTGCAGGGTGACCTGGACAGGTTGAGTCAGTGGGCAGATGCGTGGCAGACGCAGTATAATATAGATAAATGTGAGGTTATCCACTTTGGCGGCAAAAACAAGGGGGCAGATTATTCTCAATGGGGTTAGGTTAGGTAAGGGGGAGGTACAGAGAGACCTGGGTGTCCTTGTACACCAGTCATTGAAAGTTGGCGTGCAGGTACAGCAGGCAGTGAAGAAAGCTAATGGAATGTTGGCCTTCATAACAAGAGGATTTCAGTATAGGAGTAAAGAGGTTCTTCTGCAGTTGTATAGGGCTCTGGTAAAACCACATCTGGAGTATTGTGTATAGTTTTGATCTCCTAATTTGACGTAGGACATCCTTGTGATTGAGGCAGTGCAGCGTAGGTTCACGAGATTGATCTCTGCGATGGCGGGACTGTCATATGAGGAAAGATTGAAAAGACTAGGCTTGTATTGTTTAGAAGGATGAGGGGGTATCTGTAAAGGATTGATAACGAGGCATCGTTACTTTACTATCTTTATTCATACTGGATCATTATACATTGCACTAGCTGTACGTGGTCTGTCACAGGAACTAGAGAGCGATCTGTGGGTGGGGAGGTTGTAGTTATACTTGCGATATGGGGAGTGGTTAGTAGGTATGAGGTCACTATGTTAAAGGCACATGCATATCTCATCTACATCCTTCCTCTCCGAAACGACAGGCAAATACAATGGTGACATGGCGACCACGGCTCATGCGCTAGGATAGCTAGGCAACATCGCCATAGCGGTCAGGCGGTTTGACAAGACGTCCCGCCCGGGTTCGCGTCTCGCCATCCACCCTTCCTGCAGGAGGAAGAGGCACCAGCGGGGACAGACGAACCTGAAAGGGAGAAACGGGAGGAAACGGAAGAGACCGCGGCACCGAAACTGGAGGGGATGCGGGGCTGGGACCGGGAAGAGCGCGGGGGGGCGAGCGAGGACTAGTCGGAGTGTGATGGAGCGGAGGGGGCGAAGGAGGAGCAGAGCGAGGCATGTCAGGAATCACGGGCAGGGCAACGGCCGGACGCGAAACAGGCAGCGGGGGAGCAAAGGGATCGGCGGCAGGAGGACGCGGCTCGTGGACAAGCCGAAGGTGCTGGCGGGACCGTCGGTAAATGGTCCCAGCGTAGTCGACGAAATAGGACCTGGGCGACCCCGCAGAGCCGACGACAGTAGCGAGCTTGGAGTGACCGGGAGTGGTCTGCATACGGACTACTTGACCGGGGAAGAGGGGCGGCAGCGGGTGGCAGGACCTGTCATGGGACCGCTTTTGGACGTCGTGCCTGAAGGCAATTCGTTTCTGAACCGCCGCAGGTGGGAGGACCGAGGGTATGAGGGAGCGCTGGGCCACCGGGAGTGGGAGCCTGGTAGCGCGAGACAGGAGCCGCTGAGCAGGTGAACCCATGGCAGAGTCGCGGGAAATGTTCCGAAGGCTGAGGAGGGCCAGGTGGAAGTCGGAGTTAATGCCACCACACTGTTCCAACAAGTGCTTAGCACTGCGGACCGCGCGCTCGGCCAAACCGTTGCTTTGCGGGTACTCCGGGCTGCTGGTGAAGTGGCGAAAGTTCCATCTGGAAGCGAACGCTTTAAACTCGGAGCTCGTGAACTGGCTGCCATTGTCCGACTGCAAGCTTGCCGGGGGGCCAAAAGTGCTAAAGTGAGGGTACAACCTGTCGATGACGGCCGAAGAGGTCAGGGAAGGCAGCCGGTCAACCACAAACCAGCTGGAGTAGGAGTCAACGAGTACCAGGAAATGTTTGCCCCGCCACTCGAAAATGTCTGTGGCGAGCACCATCCAGGGCAGTCCGGGCGCGGGCTGCTGTAGAAGCGGCTGACGCTGCTGATGGGGGGCGCGGCTGTTGCAGGTGGAACACGATGAGACCCTCTCCCGGATGTACTTGGCCATATCCGGCCAATAGAACTGGCTCTTGGCGAGAGACAAAGTGGCTTCGGCCCCAGTGTGACCGCGGTGTGCGACTTGAAAATATCGGTCGTGCAGCGCCGCGGGCACGACCACTTTGTGACCCTTCACCACCACGCCGTCGTGCAATACGAGCTCGTCCCGAATCAGGAAGTAGGGCACGGCTCCAGCCGGCAGTGCCGAGCGACGGTCAGGCCAGCCCTGCCGGATGATGGCAGACAGCTGTTGCAGGGCAGGGTCGTTGGTAGTGTGTTCAACCAGGGACTTCATCTGTGGCGAGGGGACGATGTTCAATCGTAGTACTAGTAACTCAGACATTTCGTATTGGTGGCGAGCAGTGGACGTCAGCGGGGCGCGAGACAACGTGTCGGCTACGAACATGTCCTTCCCCTTACGATAAACCACCGTGAACGTGAAACGCTGGAGCTGCAGCAGCATGCGCTGCAGACGTGATGAGGCCACATGGATCGGTTTGTTGAGGATGGTAACAAGTGGTTGATGGTCAGTTTCAACGGTGAAAGTGTTGCCCACGATGTAGTCCCGGAATTTGGAGCAGGCAAACACCACGGCCAGTAGCTCCTCAATCTGCGCGTAGTGCTGTTCGGTGGCGGTCATGGTGCGGGACGCGAATGAGACAGGCAGCTGCAGGCCGTCATGGACCTGGAGGCAGGCGGCACCGAGTCCGAATTGAGAGGCGTCGCAGGTGAGGACAATGGGATGCTGCAGGTCAAAGAACTTGAGCGTGGGTGTGCTGATCAGTTTAGACTTAACAATGTCAAATGCCTTCTGATGATTGGGTAACCAAAGCCAGGAAGTGTCCTTTTTGATCAGATCCCTCAGGGGAGCGCTGAGCTCGCTGAGGTCGGGGATGGAACTTCCCCAGGTAGTTTACCAAGCCGAGGAAGCGTTGCAGGCTGCCACGTTAGTAGGAGGAGGCATCCCTGAGATGGCAGCCGTTTTCTGCGGGTCTGGCTTTAGCCCCTCAGCGGTGAATACATGTCCAACATAGGTACCTCCGAGACGCGGAATCGGCACTTCTTGGGGTTCAGTTTCAAGTTGATTTGCCTGGCCCGGTCCAGGATCAGGCGGAGGTTGACATCGTGTTCGGCAACATCCTTACCGTAAACGAGGATGTCGTCAACAATTATGGCGCAAGGCAGATCTGAAAACAACTGTTCCATGGTTCGCTGGAATACCTCACTGGCAGAGTTGATTCCGAAGGGCATTCGGAGGAACCGAAACCTTCCGTAGGGGGTGGCAAAGGTTGTCAAAATGGACGACCGCTCGTCCAGTGGTATCTGCCAGAATGAGCTTTTGGCATCGAGGACCGAAAAGACCGTTGCTGGACCAACCCGTGCAGCGACGTCTTCCACCGTTCTCATAGGGTAGTGAGGGCGCCGAATGGCCAGGTTGAGGTCTCTGGGGTTGATGCAGATGCGTATCTCACTCATGTCCTTTTTAGCAGCAACAACCATGGAAGAGACCCAGCTGGTGGGCTCGACGACCGCCTTTAGGACGCCCATTTGTACCATACTGTGTAGGTTCGCCTCCACTTTGTCTCTCATGGCGAAGGAAATACGGTGAGGAGCATGGACCACAGGAACGATCTTATGGTCCACTTCAATCTTGTAGCTGCAGGGTAGTTTGCCTAGCTTATCATCAAAGCGGTCGGGATACTCGGCCAGCGGGTCCATAAGAGCCTGCACGTGGTGGATGTCCCGGTGGAAGGACACCAGTCCCATTTCCTGGCATGCCTGGATCCCCAGCAGGGGAACGCATCTTCGATTGAGGAGAAAGAAGGTGAGGGGCCGAGTGGCCTTCAGTATCTTACAGTGTAGTGTGGCCTTGCCCACAGGAGTAAGGATCTCCCCACCGTAGGCATGCAGGTTTGAGCTCAGAAAATATCTGCTCATTAGTTCTTATCTGGTTGAAAAGGGATGTTGACATAACATTGGTAACCGCCCCAGTGTCGATTTTGGCCGTGAAGGTCGAGTTGTTCACAGTGACTTGCACAGAAGGATCCGTTATCATAGCAGGTGCGTCCACCACGGTAAACAAGCTGGTTTCCCCTGAGAGGAGTTAGATGTAGGAACAGAATGTTCATCGGAATAGTGCTGGGAGCTGAGCTCATTATCCGACTGTAGAAGGTTGTTTAAATTTTGCCTTCGAGCAGCGACAGGCTTCCCACGGGAACGACAAGCTGCAGCAAAATGGTTCAACTTATTGCAGGAATTGCAATTCTTCCCTAGAGCAGGGCACACATTGAACTGATGAGTTGTGAAGTTGCAATTAGGGCACCTTTGCTGGGTGCCTCCCCTTGTAGCATCACCGAACCCCTGGGCGCGTCCCCCTCGAGCAGCGAGCGACACCGGGGGTCGCGACTGGGGTGCGTTCATGAGATAGCTAGGAGTGCTGGCAAAGTTGATCGCCTGTTCAGCCGGCGGCGCCGCCGCGGAAACAGCGTCAGCTAAGCGAGTAGCGTGCATTGCATCGGCCAAGGTCAGATCCGGCTTGCGAAGTAGTTCGGACCTGAGCTTCTCATCACGGAGACCGTAAACCAGTAGGTCCCTGATGACATTATCGGGGGTCCACGTCTCGAGGCGGCAGCCTTTATATGTTAGAAACATATAAAACTATAAAAGGACTGGACAAGCTAGATGCAGGAAAAATGTTCCCAATGTTGGGCGGGTCCAGATCTAGGGGCCACATTCTTAGAATAAAGGGGAGGCCATTGAAGACTGAGGTGAGAAAAAACATTTTCACCCAGAGAATTGTTGAATTTGTGGAATTCCCTGCCACAGAGGGCAGTGGAGGCCAAATCACTGGATGGATTTAAGAGAGAGTTAGATAGAGCTCTAGGGGCTAGTGGAATCAAGGGATATGGGGAGAAGGCAGGCACGGGTTATTGATTGGGGACGATTAACCATTATCACATGAATGGCGGTGTTGGTTCGAAGGGCCGAATGACCTCCTCCTGCACTTATTTTCTATGTTAGTTTATGTTCTATGTTAAAAAGCCCAGAGCCATAGAATAGAATGCTATTTATTGTCATTCAAACCTAGGCTTGAACGAAATATCATTACTACAGTTTTTTACATTACAAAAAAACCCAAGACCCACACTTAACACAGTTTACATAAACATCCATCACAGTGAGTCTCCAACACCTCCTCACTGTGATGGAAGGCAAAGTCTTATCGCTTCCCTTTATTCTTCACCCGCGGTCCAGCAGTCCAACTGCAGCGTCTAGGCGAACTGGGGCTCCGGTGTTAAAGCCCCCGGCGGACGATGGTAAGTCCTGTGGCCATTCAGCCACGCCGGGCGATGCCAGGCCCCGGCTCCGTGTCCTTCAAACCCCGCGGTTCAAGCAGTCCAACCCATAGTCCAACTGCAGTGTCTAGGCGAACTGGGGCTCCAATGTTAGAGCCCCCGGCGGACGATGGTAAGTCCCGTGGCCGCCAACCCGCGCCGGGCGATGTTAGGCCTCGCTCCGTGTCCTCCAAACCTCGCTATTCCAGCGGGGGAAGTTGCCATTGCAGGAGCTCCGAAAAGATGTCTCCCACCAGGGACCTGGAGCTCCCGATGTTCCTGTCCACCGGGCCCGCAGCCGGAGCTTCCGAAACTCCAAAGTCGGGTCGCAGCCGAGCGCCACCACAGCTCTCCCCGCTCCAAAGCCGGCCAGCTCCGCGATGTCAGGTCCCAGGCTCCGCGAGTGGAGCCTTCCGGTCAGTCCCGGCCGGAGTCCGCCGCCGGCTCCACAATGTTAGGCCCAACGACATCGGAGATCCGACAGGGAAAAAGTCGGGTCCCCGTACAGGGAAGAGATTAACGGTTTCCCCAACATCCCCCCCTCCACCCCCCACATATACACAGCTAAAAAATAATAAAAACTAAGCTCAAGACATACATTAAACAAGACAAAAAAAATTTAAAAAGACGGACGACTGTAGTTGAGCCGCTGCCGTTAGGCGCCGCCACTCCCACAAGGGTTCATACAAGGAGGAAATCTGAAATTAAAATAAAACAGAAAATGCTAGAAATACTGGGCGGGCCAAGCAGCAACTTAGTTTGGAGATACAGCGTGGAAACAGGCCCTTCGGCCCATCGAGTCTGCTCCGAACAGCGATGCCCGCACACTAACACTATCCTACCCATACTAGGGACAATTTTACATTGATACCAAGCCAATTAACCTACAAACCTGTACATCTTTGGAGCGTGGGAGGAAACCGGAGATCTCGGAGAAAACGCAGGTCACGGGGAGAACATACAAACTCCGTACAGACAGCACCCATGGTCGGGATCGAACCCGGGTCTCTGGCGCTGTAAGGCAGCAACTCTACTGCTGCGCCACCGTGCCGTCCTGGGGAGATAAAGAGAGTTAAAGTTTTAGGTCAATATAATCATTCATCGGGACTGGAAAAGTTAGAAAACAAATGTGCTTTAAGTGGCAGAGAGAGGGAGAGGTGGAAGGAACAAAAGGAAATGTCAGTGCGGGATTAGAGAACAAAGTTGTACAGGTGACATATTTGCCGCCTTTTGGAGAGCATGAAAAGAAACATATTCTCCCTTCACACGCGCTGCCTGACCTGCTGAGTATCTATTCGTTTTAGAGATACAGCGCGGAAAGAGGCCCTTCGGCCCACCGAGTCCGTGCCGACCAGCGATCCCCACGCATTAACACTAACCTACACACACTAACGACAATTTACAATTTTACTAACCCAATTAACCTGTACCTGTATGTCTTTGGAGTGTGAGAGGAAACCGGAGCACCCGGAGAAAACCCACGCAGGTCATGGGGTGAACGTGTAAACACCATACAGACAGCAAACGTAGTCGGGATCGAACCCGGGTCTCTAACAGTGTAAGGCAGCGACTCTACCCATCGCCACTGTGCAGCCTGATTGATTGATTGGTCGGTTGGTCGATTGAAAAACAAGAAACATACCGCATGGAAACAGGCCCTTTGGCCCACCAAGTCCATGCAGACCATTGATAACCCATTCACACTCGTTTTATCATATTCCAGGGCTCTCGCTTAACTTTTTTTCCCTGTTGCCAGCCGGGCAACCTTGGCAGCTTTTTAGGTTGCCAAATGGCAGTTTAGGTGGTCATTTAAGATGGCTTGCATGACGCGTGCGATAATGTGCTCGGACGAAGTGTGTAGTTACCAGTCGGAATTATGGTCAATGAACCATTCACATATTATTTCTGCTTCAAATAAAGTCACAAACTAAACATATTCACCAATCAAGACATGATATATCCCACAATGACATGCAGCAAAATTATAAGACAATATCTCAACTCTTTTTACACATAGCAATTAATGCAATTTCTATTAGTTCTTTCCACTTCCAAACAAAAATGTGGTTGGATTATTCAGCGTATGATCAACCTGTGTCAATAAATCCTGGACCATGGTAACATATATGCGTACGTATAGTTGTGGATGTTGCTCATTAAATAACTACAGTACTGATACTCCATATTAAGAGCATTGATTTGCCGTTAAAATGAATTCTGTAATAACGTGTCAACGGCAGCAGTGACAATCGAACACTGCGGTTTTAATGTTTCACATGTTCACAATATAATTAATCCATCTTTATGGATTAAAACAAATAATAACATTGGGAATTTTTTTTTTTTTTTTTCTTATTACACAACATATATCTTAATACATTTTTTGTACCGCTTCGTTTTTTTGAGCTTTAAGAAAAAGATAGAAGTAAGGAAAGTAAAGAAAGTGCGCAAGAGTCGTGAAGTGCAAGAGAGTGTTGGGAAAAGAAAGCCCCTTAGAAAAGAAGTTAGAGAAGGAAGTAAAGTAAGAAAGTAGACCCTAGAAAAGAAAGAAAAAGAAAGTAGGAATAATCGCTCTATTATGACATTATACTCCGCAGAAAGGGGACTACCAACCAAGTCTGTTTTTGTTGTTTTACCTCCCATTACCAGGTCCTGATACCATTTATTTATTTATTTATTTTTAAAATTACTATTGCACCTCATGCTTGTAATAGGTCCAGAAACGTAGACCACGTCTTTTGGAATTGGTCTGCTTTACCTGCTAAGAGGAATCTCATCTCTTCCAGATGTAATGTTTCCAACATATTTGATGTCCACATTTTTATTGTTGGTGTGGGCGCATTTTTCCAGAATTTAAGTATGAGCTTTTTTCCCATTATTAGCCCGTAATTGAATAAATTCTTCTGATACACGTTTAATTCAGGGATACCTTCCGATATTCCAAAAATGATCCATTCTGGTTTTGGTACCAGTTTTATTTTAATTAATTTTGAAAAAATATCAAATATTTCATACCAGAATTTTTGTACAAATTGGTAGCTTCTTGACACAGACATTTATCACAGATTGGTGAAACATTAGGAAAGATTTTATTTAATTTAGTTTTTGAATAATATAGTCCATGTAATGTTTTGAATTATTGTAATGTTTGGGATAAATGATTATCCCAGCTCTCTTTTGAAATTTTTATAGCTAATTCTTGTTCCCAGTCTCTTCTAATTCTATCTGTTGTGGGTATTTCTATGTTTAAAATGATATTATATAAGTACGATATTAGATTAGCTGATTCCGCCTTTGTCTTCATTGCTTCATCTAGTAAGTCGGAAGGCATATTATGATAGTCTTTTGTGTATTTTTTCAGATAATCACGAATTTGTAGATATTTAAAATATTGGTTATTTTTTAAATTATATTTCAGTTGTAGTTGTTGAAATGATAGTAATTTTCCCAATTCATACAGATCTTCGAGCGTTTTGATTCCCATTCTTTCCCATTGTATAAATGATTTGTCTATGATTGATGGTTTAAACGATGGGTTATTGACTATTGGTATTGAGAGAGATAGGTTTCTTAATTTTAGATTCTGTTTTATTTGTTTCCATGTTCTAATTGTGCTATATATAATTGGATTTTTATTATAATTTTTATTATTCAAATTTATTGGAGAGAGAATAATCGCTCCTATATTACTCGGGGAGCAGTCCCCTTTTTCCATTACAATCCAGTCCGCCTGCTGGGCAGAATTGTCCAGCAGGTGAATCATATTTTTAATATTTACTGCCCAATTATAATACATAAAGTTAGGTAGCGCTAGACCCCCCAACTCTTTTCGTTTATTAAGGTGTGCCCTTTGTATTCTATGGGATTTATAATCCCATATAAAATTTGTAATGTCTGAGTCCAATTTTTTGAAAAACTTTTTTGGGAGATATATAGGTATTGATTGAAATAGGTATAGAATTTGTGGTAAGAAAATCATTTTTATAGCATTTATTCTGCCTATTAAGGACATCGGAAGTGTTTTCCAGAATTTAATCAAATTATTTAATTTCTTAAGTAAGGGATTATAATTGGCTTTAAACATATCCTGGTAATTTCTAGTAATTTCAATTCCCAAATATTTGAATTTTTCTGTAGCTATTTTAAAGGGGAATTTCCTGAGATGTGTTGAGTCTTTTGGTTTTATCGACATAATTTCACTTTTGTTCCAATTTATTCTATATCCTGAGAAGGATCCAAAGTCCTCAATTAAATTTAATATATTTGGTATACTAATTTGTGGTTTTGTGATGTACAGTAGTACATCATCGGCATATAGGGATATTTTGTTATTTGAATATTTTGTATTATAACCGTAAATATCCAGGTGTGTTCTTATTTTTTCAGCAAGGGGTTCAATTACCAAAGCAAATAACAGCGGTGATAATGAACATCCTTGTCTATTGCCCCTTGATAGTTCAAATTTTCGAGGATAATATATTATTAGTTAGTATTCTAGCCGTAGGTTTGTTATATAATAGTTTTATCCATGCAATGAAGTTCTCTCCCAATTGGAATTTTTGCAATACTTTAATCATATAATCCCATTCTACTTGATCAAACGCTTTTTCTGCGTCCAGTGAGATGATAGATAACTCTTGGTCATGAGATTTATGTGAGTGCATTATGTTAAGCAAACGTCTCAAATTATTGAATGAATGTCTCTTAGGTATAAATCCTGTTTGATCCTCATTTATTAGTCTACTAACATACCTGCTTAGTCCATGCAGACCAATATAATTAATCTATCTTTATGGATTAAAACAAATAATAACATTGGGAATTAAAACACATTTGATTGCATTCCGTTATCAAACATAGTCAATGTTCGCTCTGAAGACATTTCCAGCACAATAGGGTCAGGGAGGGGTGTGTGTGTGAATCAGTGCGGGGTGGATAGATGGCGGGAGTGGGGGGGTTAGAAGGCAGTCGGTGCAGAATGGATGGATTGAGGCAGGTGAATTAGTACGTGTTGGTTGGAGTAGGTAAAATTGTGAGGGGAGAGCACCGGGGATGTCAGTGGTGTTGAATGGGGGGGTTCAGTACGGGATGGATGTGGGTAGTCAAAAGTGCTGGAGAAGGTCAGTGGGTGAGGCAGCATCTATGGAGCGAAGGAAATAGGCAATGTTTCAGGTCGAGACCCTTCTTCAGACTGTTCCCCCCATTCTTCTTGAATGGGAGGATCAGTACAGGATGGATGGGGGGGGAGATCAGCGCAGGATGAATGGGGGGGGGGGTCAGTGCAGTGTGGATCGGAGGGTCTGTGCAGGATGAATGGGGGATCACTACAGGATGAATGAGGGGAAGGGGGGAAGGTGCAGGGTAAATGGAGGGTGGGTCAGTACGGGATGAATGCATGGATTAGTACAGGATGGATGAAGGAGAAGTGCAGGATGGATGGGAAAGGGGTAAGTACAGGGTGAATTAGGGAACCAGTGTAGGATGGATGGGGGGGACAGGAGAATCAATGCTAGGTGGACAGGGTGATCAGCGCAGGATGAATAGATGGGGGGGGGTAGATGGGGAGGGGAGTATGGAAGATAAACAAGTTACTTATTTCTACTTTTGCACCTTTGTATTCTTCATAAATACATTTATATCCTTGTATTAAACATACACTAAAATGGTGTTGTCTAACCTTGGCAGACATAGCTGAGAGATTAAAGTTGCTTTAGCTGAAACATAATGGTGGCAGGACATAGCTGGGACATTAGAAGTTAATTTTAAGGGTGGCGAGTGAAGGACGAGATATGAGAGGAAATGTAAAGTTTAATAAGATTGAACCAAGGTCGGAAGCTAATGGTGGCGAGACAGAGAATACTAGAATCAAAGACAGATTGATGCAAAGGAGTACAGCATGAAAGATAATGTAGCAGAGTTAAGGCTGAAAGAGTGTAATAAAAAGCTGCTTGTTTCTGTGGATCAGAGAGCAATTAGAGAGCGGACAGGTGGTGTCATCTCTGAATGTTCCAGCCGAATATTTGCAAATAAAGGCTTTTCGTCTTCTTGAAGAATTCTCCGTGTCTGTGTCATCTTATCCAAACTTTGAGTCTTAAAACCACGACAAAATTGGCGCAGCGAGCAAGGTCGGTAAGAGACCGATAATTAAAAGACAAACAGCCCAGGGCACTTCCCAGCCCCTCTTGGCTCCTAGGGGCAACAGGGAAAGGGTGGCCACCTAAAAAATTATGCAGTTTTTCGCTTCATTTGGACTAATAACCTGTTGAACATGGGTGGCCATTGGGGCACAGAAATGCCTAGGTAGTTAGAAGGTCTCTCCGATCCAAGAATCTGACACTAAATTGTTCTAAAAAGGAGGCCCGAAGGATTGTCCGAGAAGGCTGCGCTATATGGTGAGTAATAAGAAAGTACAGCATTGCATTATGTGATAGTATTAAGAGTTTATTAGACCTCGTGGATACCACCCTGAGAGGTCAGGGTTGCACGGACGAGGCAAGTATTCTGTGGATACCACCCTGAGAGGTCAGGGGTTTGTACGGGCAGAATAAGGCATTCTGTGGATACCACCCTGAGAGGTCAGGGGTTTGTACGGGCAGAATAAGGCATTCTGTGGATACCACCCTGAGAGGTCAGGGGTTTGCACGGGCAGAATAAAGTATTTTGTGGATAACACCTTGGGTAACTGAGGGCTGTACGGGCAAAATACGAATTTAAGGTAAGTGGGTAACAGAAAGTAGGTAACAGAAAGTGCTGCATTCTTTCTGCTGCTTGGTCTCTCAGCATTCTCTCTGCTGAGAGATCAAGATGAAATGTGCTTCCTTTGTTTGGAGAGTAATGGGAGTGGGGTGTGGTCAGATGTTGAGTGACTAGGATTTTGATTGGTTGTGATCTTAGTGGGGTGTGGTTAGAATTTGAGTGATGGTGAGTATGACTAATCACGATCTGAATCAATGTCCAATCACAGCGCTCAGGAACCTGACTGATAGGGGATTAGACCATCCTACTTTAACTTAAAAGGGAGATAAGAATTATATAAATGTTAATTTTGAAACTTTAATCTGTGTAGAAAATTGCATAATTTCTTTGAAGTAAGAATGGAACGAATGTGATTTGTGTGTAAAAACCGGTTTTGAATGAATGAGGAAGTTCATATATGTGATAAGTCTTTTGTTTGTTGTAGACTACATGCTGTAAGGGTAGGTGTGTGTTTAAGAAATTGTAAGCAATGGGGGAGGTTACGAACAGCTGTAAGGTAACGTTTAACACTTTGTATCCTCGCAACTAATAAGGGGAAAGTTGGAAAATGTAGGTTGCTTGGTTTTTCTGATGTTTCTTTTAGATTTCTTTTCAGTAAAGTTAATTTGGAAAATTGTTACTAGTACTAGGAATTGGAAATTTAAAATAGTGGTGAGAATGGATTCAAATAATTGGAAATAAGTTAATTGCTGAAACATGACCAGCTTTTGTGGTTCGTTTAGATAAACATTCTGGTTGGAGAAGGGTAATGATTGTTTGCTGAGATTTTCAGAAACAGTTGTGAGGAAGTGGCCCAAGGAAGGCACTTTCAAGATAAATGTGTGACAAGATGGAAGTGTTAATTATGAATTATATGACCACAGATAAGTTGGAAAGGTGGGAAAAGTGGAGAGGAAAGGAATTAGATGCACTTAGGCAGTTTTATAAAGAAAGGAGAGAGAGGCAGTGAGGAGGTAACAGAAGTAGGAAACGACAGGTGTGAAAGTAATAAATCAGGAGGAGTCAGTGGAAGATTTTAAAAGAAAGGTGAATGCATTTGCAAAGGAGGCTAGAATATCTAAGAAGCAAGAAATTGAGTTTAGAATAAGAAAGAAGGCATACCAGAAAGGATTTAAGTGGGAAGCAGAGGGATGAATTGATGAGATTGCTTTAAACAGAAACGAGCAGGACAGACACAGATTATCCTTTGGGGCACCCATAAACTGAGAGGGCTAAAAATACCTTACCCAATATTACTGATGGGGCAGGAAATGGATTAGGGCTTTAGAGGAGGAGAACATGGGACGATTATTGGCTATGGGAGATTTGAAGGCACTGTTGGTGAAAGTGATAGGAACCACCAAACTGACAGAACTACCGAAGATGGCTGGTATAAAAATGCTGTGAACAATGCAATAAACAATGGCATGCTGTTTGACACAGTCAGGCAGAGGGTATGGCAGGCCCTCAGACAATGTTACCCACTTAAGGTGGACCCCAAGGAATAAAGGGGAGATCCACTGGGAGAGGCAAATAATCCAGCAGCCTATCTGGAGAACCAGCTGAAAAGGTGGAGACTTGAAAATGAACAAGAAATAGAAGGCAACCAGTTAATGAACACTATATTCTGAACCACTGTGGTGGATGTCATTCCTCCTAAAGTCAAGTCTAGATTGGAGGAGGTGGTGGGATTGTCATCTATTTCCCACCCCCGATTCAGCGATCATTTGGTCAATGAGGTCGAGAAATATCGCAAAGATAGGAAAAAGACTTGCAGACCTGCAGGAAGAGGTGCAGAGAAAAATGATGCAAATGTAACTTGAAGAGCTCAAAAAGAAAGAGCGTGAAAAAAGGAAAGACAATGTTGTTAATAACAACAGACCTGGTTGAAAAGACTGAAATAAGTGATGCACCGACACAGAGTGAGTCCTATGACAGAGCCAAAGAGGGACCAGAGAATCCCATGCCAATAATAAATGTCTTTGAGGGAGTGTTTCCTCAAATGCCCTATCAGGAGTGAAATAAATCTGGATATAAGCTCAGACAGGACTGGGGTCCCCAAGGGTGGGAGGGATCTCAAGGAGGTCAAGAAAGGCTAGTAAGGAGACAGGTAATGCATAAGGTGTGTTGGGGATGTGAACAGGTATGGTAATCAGGATATAATTATAATTATATTAAGATAGTGGTGAACATAGCTATGGTAAGAATGTGAATGGAAATCCTGAATCAACGCTGTAAGATTGTTCTGTAAAGGTAAAATGGTTGGCCAGGTAGACTGGATTAAAACATTAAAATGTCTGCTGACCAAAGTTGCTGAGTATGTAGCTGCAGGGGTCAGGAAGTTGTGGACAGGAGGAATTCACATTGTCCTGCTGTTACTGCATAGTTGCAACTATGGTATTAACTGTACCCGTCTGACTGAGATAGCTGGCTCTCAGAAGTCTAAGGAATATACAAACCGTGGCTCCCAGAAGTCTGAGGAATGTACCTTACTGATCTCTAGTATTGTTCCACTAAATAACACCTCCCACTATGTACTTGCCTGTGATCTTGACCAGTACTTTCATGTCTGTTGCTTTGTATCAGTAATATGGGAGGCATAACCTGTAGCCTTTAAGTATATAAGGCATTACAAATTAAGGCATTGAGCTTGACTCTTTGCGAGGTTGTTAACCTGTGTGAAGACTCAGTGCTGATTAAACGTACGTTTAAAGCAACCCCGGTGTCCGGTCGATTATTGTCGAAACAACCGATGTGAGAGAAAGACGTGAATCAACAAGAACATTAAGAAGAGGTATTAAATACACCTAGGCTAGGATGCGGCAGGGTTTTAAATACTAGCCCCATGTTTTTAATCAGATGTTAAAGGCAGATTTGGAAGGTGTACCCTTAGAAAGTATTTGATACAGTATGTGGATGATTTGTTGGTTTGTTCCACAAGTGAGAAGCAATGTGAGAGAGACATTTTAATTTTCTTGGAAAAGATGGCACAGGAAGTCATAAAGTATCCAGGAAAAAGTTGGTTTTGTCAGCTGCAGGTAGAATATTCAGGACGAATAATATCTAAAGAAGTAAAAGCTATAGCGCAGGATCAAATTGAAGAGATAATTGAAGTTTCCAAACCTCAGACAGTAGGACAGATGATGATGATCTTGGGAATGGCAGGATATAGTTCAGACTAGATTGGAAAGTATGTTGAAATTGTGATGTCATTAAGGAAAACAATGAAGGAAGAAGGACACACAAGTCTGAGAAATGTTTTACAGTCAGAGCTTTTGAATGAAGGGGACAAAAAGGTTTTGCTTGTGGATGTTTCTTGTTAAAGGGATCATAATAGCAAGTATGCAGGGTTTGAAGTGGTGCATCAGGATGAATTAGACTTTAAGGTAATTAAATTGGAAGCCTGCAATCTTGCTTAGCTCAGTTGGCAGAAATTAAGGCTTTAAGAGCAGGATGTGACATGAGGGAAGGTGAGAAAGCTGAAGTTTATACTGACTAAGCATATGTACATGGGGTCTGTCACATGGTTGGAGCAGTAGGGAAACAGAAAGGCTTTGAGAAAAGCAATGGAGACCCAATGAAAAGTTAGCAGTAAAGTACAGATCTGTTGAGGGAAATAATGAAGCCAGGGGCACTAGCTGTCATTAAATGCCAAGCACATAAGAAGGGGAATCAAAGTGCAGACGAAGCAGTCAGAACAGCATCTGGAGGATGATCAGCTGTTATTACGTCTAAGGTAAACTTGGATCTATTTAGGTGCAAGGACTGTAGTGAAGTTTCTGATGAATGAGGTAATCGAGAGTTTTGGTAGACCTACAGAAATCAGCTTTGACAACGGATTGTTTTCATTCAGAGAGTAGTCAAGCTGGTGCTACAGGCCCTTAGAGTAAAACACAGATTTGGATGTGTAACACCTGCAGTCACAGGGCATGGTGGAAAGAATAAATGGAACATTGAAGGCTAAGATAAATAAGATTTGTGTAACTACAAAGTTGAATTGGATCGATGCCCTGCCATTGGCACTGAAGAGATGTTGCATGCAAACTAACCGAATAACCCACATAACACCACATGAGATGCTTACTGGCCGACCTATGCAGGTGGCACAATGGAGAGGTCCCTACAAGGGGCCGAGTTTGGAACAGTTAGAGGTAGAATTTAAGAAGTATATGCAACAGTTAATTATGATATACAAGTCTATTTATGCACAGGCAAAGTAAAAGCAGTTGGAGGTGGACCAGGAGGAAGGACCCTTTAAACCTGGAGACAAGGTGTATGTATGAGCTTTCCAAACCACCCACCGCTGTTCAGGTAGGTTGATCTACCTGGTACCATTTCAATCCTTTCATGAGGGCTGTCCCGCAGGTACGACTAGATAATAGCCCTGAGGTAAGTGAACAGGAGGACAAAGAAGTGAGAGAAGAGCAGAGTTCTAACAAGAACGTTGTTTGACGTCAGTGGTGGGCAAATTAATGGAAAGGATACTTAAAGATTATATATATAAGCATCTGGATAAACAGGGTCTGATTAGGAACAGTCAACATGGATTTGTGCCTGGAAGGTCATGTTAGACTAATCTTCTTGAATTTCTGAAGAGGTTACCAGGGAAATTGATGAGGGTAAAGCGGTGGATGTTGTCTATATGGACTTCTGTAAGGCCTTTGACCAGGTTCCACATGGAAGGTTTGTTAAGAAGGTTCAATTGTTGGGTATTAATGGTGGAGTGGCAAGATGGATTCAACAGTGGCTGAATGGGAGATACCAGAGAGTAATGGTGGATGGCTGTTTGTCAGGTTGGAGGCCAGTGACTAGTGGGGTGCCTCAGGGATCTGTGTTGGGTCCACTGTTGTTTGTCATATACATCAATGATCTGGATGATGGTGTGGTAAATTGGATAAGTAAGTATGTAGATGATACTAAGATAGGTGGTGTTGTGAATAATTAAGTAGATTTTGAAAGTCTACAGAGAGATTTAGGCCATTTGGAAGAGTGGGCTGAAAGATGGCAGATGGGTTTAATGCTGATAAGTGTGAGGTGCTACATCTTGGAAGGACAAATCAAAATAGAACGTACATGGTAAATGGTAGTGAATTGAGGAATGCAGTTGAACAGAGGGATCTAAGAATAACTGTGCATAGTTCCCTGAAGGTGGAATCTCATGTAGATAGGGTGGTAAAGAAAGCTTTTGGTGTGCTGGCCTTTATAAATCAGAGCATTGAGAATAGAAGTTGAGATGTAATGTTAAAATTGTACAAGGCATTGGTGAGGCCAATTATGGAGTATGGTGTACAATTTTGGTCACCAAATTATAGGAAAGATGTCAACAAAATAGAGGAGTACAGATGAGATTTACTAGAATGTTGCCTGGGTTTCAGCACCTAAGTTACAGAGAAAGGTTGAACAAGTTAGATCTTTATTGTTTGGAGCGCAGAAGGTTATGATGAGAGGGATAGACAGAGTTGACGTGGATAAGCTTTTTCAATTGAGAATAGGAAAGATTCAAATAAGAGGACATGAATTGAGAATTAAGGGACAGAAGTTTAGGGGTAACATGAAGGGGAACTTCTTTTCTCAGAGAGTGGTAGCTGTGTGGAATGAGTGGAGTGGTGGAGGCAGGTTCGATTTTATCATTTAAAAATAAATTGGATAGGTATATGGACAGGAAAGGAATGGAGGGTTATGGTCTGAGTGCAGGTAGATGGGACTAGGTGAGAGTAAGTGTTCGGCACGGATTAGAAGGGCCGAGATGGCCTGTTTCATTGCTGTAATTGTTATATGGTTAAAGGTAATATGAGGTTTTTGGAGACATTAGTCACTATGAGACTGGTGTAAATAAGGTCAGAATAAAGGGGTTTATGTGTCTTGTTTGGGGAACAATGCTTCATCTTCATACATAATAATACTAGCCCGGAGGGGTCTTTCACTAAAGCCATGGGTAAGGAGTGAGGTTAAAAGAAACGTAGGGTTAAAACATCAATTGTTTGGGTGGCTGGAGAGCATAGAATCATAGAATCATAGAAAGTAGGTGCGAGAGCAGACCACCAGGTCCATCGAGCCCGCACCGCCATTCGCTCATGGCTGAACACCAAACAAACACCCCTACCCACAAACAGTAGACACAAGACACAGAACACAAGACACTACCCTCCCCTTTATACCGCTATCACCCCTCTCCACCCCAAGAACCGCGTGATCTCCTGGGGGAGGCAAAAAACCGGATAAAAACCCAGGTCCAATTCGGGAAAAAAATCCGGGAAATTCCTCTCCGACCCCAATCCAGGCGATCGACACTTGTCCAGGAGATCACTCAGGTCTTACTATACTAACCCTACCTAGGTCCATATCCCTGCCCTCTCCCCGTAGCCCCTTATCCCCTTGGCAGCTAAAAAACCATCTATTTTAGACTTAAATATATTTAATGTTTCTGCTTCCACTGCTCCCTGGGGCAGTGAATTGCATAAATTAACCACCCTCTGGGTGAAGAAGTTCTTCCTCATCTCAGTTTTAAAAGAGCCCCCCCTTATTCTGCAACTATGTCCCCTAGTTCTAGTTTCCCCGATCATTGGGAACATCCTCGGTGCATCCACCCGATCAAGGCCCCTCACGATCTTATATGTTTCAATGAGATCGCCTCTCATTCTTCTAAACTCCAAAGAGTAGAGTTCCAGCCTACTTAACCTTTCCTCATATGTCAATCCCCTCATTGCAGGAATTAATCTTGTAAACCTTCGCTGCACTGCCTCCAGGGCCAGTACATCATTTCTTAAGTATGGACCCCAGAACTGTACACAGTATTCCAAATGTGGTCTCACTAATACTGTGTACAGCTGCAGCAAGACCTCCGTGTTTTTATACTCAATCCCCCTAGCAATAAAGGCCAAAACTCCATTGGCCTTCCTGATAGCTTGCTGCACCTGCATACTAACTTTTAGTGATTCATGTACTACTACCCCTAGATCCCTTTGCGTTGCATTACAGCGCAGCTCCTCCTCATTTAGAAAATAACTTGCCCTATCATTTTTTTTCCCAAAGTGAATGACTTCACATTTATTAGTATTAAATTTCATCTGCCAAGTTGTTGCCCACTCACCTAGCTTATCTATATCCTTTTGCAGACTCTTCCTATCCTCCTCATCCCCTACTTTTCTTCCCATTTTTGTATCGTCCGCAAATTTTGATATATTACACTTGGTTCCCTCCTCCAAATCATTTATATAAATTGTGAACAACTGGGGTCCCAGCACCGACCCTTGCGGAACCCCGCTAGTTACCGGTTGCCATCCCGAATATGAACCATTTATCCCCACTCTCTGCTTCCTATTTGTTAGCCAATCCTCTACCCATGCTAATATATTACCCCCAATCCCATAATTTTTTATTTTTAGCAATAGTCTCTTATGTGGCACCTTGTCAAAAGCCTTTTGGAAGTCCAAGTATACCACATCCACCGGTTCCCCTTTATCCACCCGGGTTGTTACTTCCTCAAAGAATTCGAGCAGATTCGTTAAACAGGACTTCCCCTTCACAAAACCATGCTGGTTCTGTCCGATGAAGTCATGTCCATCCAAGTGCCCCGTTAGTGTTTCTTTAATAATTGTCTCTAACATTTTACCCACCACCGATGTTAGACTAACCGGTCTATAGTTACCCGCCTTCTGTTTACTTCCTTTTTTAAATATAGGTGTTACATTGGCCATTTTCCAATCCACTGGGACCGTTCCTGCCTCCAGGGAGTTTTGGAAAATTATCACCAATGCATCCACAATCCCCACCGCTATCTCCCTCAAGACCCTTGGATGTAATCCATCAGGCCCAGGGGATTTATCCTCCTTCAGTCTCATTAATTTCCCTAATACCACCTCCTTGGTGATCTTAATAGTATTTAGCTCCTCCATTCCTACCGCCCCCTGTTTATCCAGCGTTGGAATATTTTTTGTGTCTTCTATGGTGAAGACTGATACAAAATACTCGTTTAATGCCTTTGCCATTTCCATGTTCCCCACCAACAACTCTCCAGTCTCACCCTCCAATGGACCAACGTTCACCTTAGCCACCCTTTTTCTTTTTATATAGCTATAAAAACTCTTACTATTAGTTTTTATGTTGTTCGCTAAATTCCTTTCATAGTCTATTTTCCCCGTCTTAATTAATCTCTTAGTTATTTTTTGCTGACCTTTAAATGCTTCCCAATCCTCTACCCTCCCACTATCTCTGGCTACCTTATATGCCCTTGCCTTCAGCCGAATACTATCCTTTATAGTTTTACTGAGCCATGGCTGACTGTTCTTACCCTTACCCCTTTTTTTCTTCATAGGAATAAATTTTTCTTGAAGGTTATACAGTAGATCCTTAAACGTACACCACTGCTCATGTACCGTCTTATTCTTGAGTCTACTATCCCAGTCAACTTTGATCAGCTCAGTCCTCATACCTTCATAATCCCCTTTATTTAGACTAAGTACCCTAGCCTGAGTTTCAACCTGCTCCCCTTCTATTTGAATATGGAATTCGACCATATTGTGGTCACTTGTTCCCAACGAGTCCCTAACTATGACATTTTTAATTAATCCTGCTTCATTACACAGGACCAGATCCAAGATTGCCTCCCCCCTTGTCGGTTCTGTGACATACTGTTCTAGGAACCCGTCTCTAATACATTCTATAAACTCTTCCTCTAGTTTACCCTGCCCAGTTTGGTTTGCCCAATTAATATGAAAATTGAAGTCCCCCATGATTACAGCAGTTCCCTTTTTACATGCGTCAACTATTTGCAGATTTATGTTCTGACTAACAGCGTCACAGCTATTTGGAGGTCTATAAATTACACCCACTAGTGTTTTTTTCCCCTTGTTATTCTCTATCTGTACCCAAGCTGTTTCACTATCCTGATCCTTCAACGCAATATCCTTCCTCTCTATTGCCGTTATTCCCTCCCTTATTAAAAGGGCCACCCCTCCTCCCTTTCTTTCCTGTCTATTTTTTCGAATTGTCGAGTACCCCTCTATATTTAACTCCCAGTCCTGATCCCCTTGCAGCCATGTCTCCGTAATGGCCACGATATCATAACTATATATACTTAATTGCACCGTTAATTCATTTATCTTATTTCGAATACTCCGTGCATTTAGATACAGCACTTTCAGATGATTTTTACTACCCTTCCTTTCTGTTTTTGCCTCTTTTACATCTAGAGCTTTATCTTCACACATTCTGGATCCTCCTGTCACATTTTGATTTTCCGTTTCCCCACTGATACCCTGCTCTATTTCCTCTACCCCTGCTGTTATTACCACCCTTGATACCTCCCCCCCGCTACTTAGTTTAAAGACCTCTCTACTGCCCTAGTTATATGATTTGCCAGGACCCCAGTCCCAGCACCGTTCAGGTGAAGTCCGTCCTTACAGAACAGATCCCCCCTGTCCCAGTACTGGTGCCAGTGGCCCAAGAAACCAAACCCATTTTTCCCACACCAGTCTTTGAGCCACGCATTCAGCTTTTTAATTTTACTTACTCTCGCTGATTTGGCCCGTGGCTCAGGTAGCAATCCGGAGATCAGTACCCTCGAGGTTCTGCTTTTTAATTTATTCCCTAACTGCTCAAACTCCTTCAGCAGATCCTCCTTCCTCGTCCTTCCTATGTCATTGGTCCCCACATGGACCACGACCACTGGATCCTCCCCCTCCCTCTGCAAATTTCTCTCCAGCATCGCAGAGATATCCTTAACCCTAGCACCGGGTAGGCAACACAGCCTTCGGGACATGTTCTGCTGGCCGCAGAGAACCTTATCTACCCCCCGAATAATACTATCCCCTATCACAACGGCATTTCTTCTAACTCCCCCCTCTTGAATGTCCCCCTGATCCACGGTGCTGCAGCCAGGTTGCTCATCCCTCCCACAGCCCCTGATCCCGTCCTCACATTGAGTAAGAGCCTCGGTCATGCTCGTCAGGAACAAGGGCTGTGGCTCCTGCCGCATCTCCTCCTGGTTCCCCCTACCTGCCTCGCTTATGGCCACACCTTCCTTTCCTTGCTCACTCACTACTGAATTAGTTAAACTGGTCGGTGTGACCATCCCCTGGCACAAAACATCCAGGTAATACTCCCCCTCCCTGATGTACCGCAGCGTATGAAGTTGGGTCTCCATCTCCTCAATGCGGAGCTCGAGTTCCGCTAGCCTCAAACACTTACTGCAGCTGTAGGGATCATCTACACCATCTACATCAATGGTGTCGACAAATTCCCACATCTCACAGTATTGGCACATCTCCTGGCCGCCCATCTTATATAAGTAAATAACTGGTCCTATTTAAGAATCCCCTACCCGGATTACTATATTGATACACCCCTTATTTATATAATCCTACCTCCTATTGATACACCCCTTATTTATATAATCCTACCTCCTATAAATGGGAAAGTACTCACCCCAGCCGTAAATTACCTACTGGTTTGGCTGTCTAGTAGTAATTCCGTCCGCTCTTCCTGTCTGGTCCACTGCTCCCTTGCAGTGCGTGGCAAACCTCTTAGCCTCTGTTAGCCTCTCGAGCCGCGGCTCCGTCCTTCCTCCCTCGGCGACAGCCCGGGCCGCACCATATACATGGAAGTAAGCTCTCCTGAATTACTCAAACGGTTCAGGGTGGCGTCTTCACTTTGGGCCTTCCGCACTCAGCGCCACCTCTCCACTAAGCGGAAATGACGCAATCAGCGCCACTTCTCCACTAAGCGGAAATGACGGAAACCTTCTTAACCAAAAAGTGCTGGAGAAACTCAGCGGGTGAGGCAGAAGGGATGATTTTCTCAGCAGTCAAGCACCAGTTGTGAAATCAGAATCAGTTAATGTTTTGAGGGTTGGGGGGTTTGGGGAGCATGGCTGATTAAAATTGGTTTGACCATTGGGGTTGTACTACTTGCAGTGGCAATCATGTTGTGCTGTGTTTTCCCCTGTATTAAGTCTCTCCTGGTGAAAGCTACTGTGAAGCAACTGCCAATGATAACGGGTGAAGACGAATCTGGCCCTCAAGGAAAGTGGACCTCGATGATAGAATACTACTACAATGGAGTAGAAGTGTTAGGAAAATGTTAAACGAAGTCTGTAAGGGAAACTGGATCCTTTTTTCCTGCCTCACGTAATGGGGGTGGGTTTTTGGCCAGTTTCTCAGGGAGCCGGAGAAAGAACGCTACACAGCATTAAGCAAACTTAATTAAAAGAGCCTGCATTTTAGGGCTCTATGGGTAATTTGACCTGGGGGATGTGTGTGTGGTTTTCTTTGTCTTTTGACAATCGGTGGGAGTCTCAGAGGAGGGAGTTATATGGAAGTTATAAACAAGTTACTTATTTCTAATTTTGCACCTTTGTATTCTTAATAAATACATTTATATCCTTGAATTAAACATAAGCTAATATGTAACAGTACAAAATGGTGTCGTCTAACCTTGGCAGACATAGCTGAGAGATTAAAGTTGCTTTAGCTGAAACATAATGGTGGCAGGACAAGGACATAGATGGGACATTAGAAGTTAATTTTAAGGGTGGCGAGTGAAGGACGAGATATGAGAGGAAATGTAAAGTTGAATAAGATTGAACCAAGGTCGGAAGCTAATGGTGGCGAGACAGAGAATACTAGAATCAAAGACAGATTGATGCAAAGGAGTACAGCATGAAAAATAATGTAGCAGAGATAAGGCTGAAAGAGTGTAATAAAAAGCTGCTTGTTTCTGTGGATCAGAGCAATTAGAGAGCGGACAGGTGGTGTCATCTCTGAATGTTTCAGCCGAAGATTTGCAAATAAAGGCTTTTCGTCTTCTTGAAGAATTCTCCGTGTCTGTGTCATCTTATCCAAACTTTGAGTCTTAAAACCACGACAGGAGCACAGGGGATGTCAGTGAGGACTGAATAGAGGCGGGAATGGGGATCAGAGTGGGATGGAGTGGAGGGGTCTCAGGATAAGAGGGGTGGAGCGGGCGTACAAGAGAGAGAGGGGGGGGCTAGGTGGGGAGGAAGGAAGGTCAGCGCTCCTCGGACAACATCACCCCGCTGCCTTGGCCGTTGGGAACTCCTCGCCACCGCCTCCTTCCTCCACCAGCCAACAGCAAGGTGCGGGGCCGGGCGGTGCAGTTCAGAGATCCTATAGCTATAAGATCTTTGATGCAGCTGCTTCAAAAGGGTCGGAGCGAATGACGGGCCCTGCACAGCGGCAACAGCGGCCGCGACAGCAGTTCCATCTCCTCCTCCTCCAGCCCGCCCTGATAAGGGCCTCTGCTTGTAAACCCACTAACGGGCTTTCAAAACAAACCCTCCCGCACTCCGAGGCCTCCCCCTCCTTCCCTCCTTCCACCCGGCCTCGGAGTGCTGGAGGGTTTGTTTTGAAAGCGGTTATCGCTGTTAGAGGATTTACAAGCAGAGGCCCTTATCAGGGCGGGCGGGGGACGGGAGGAGGAGGAGATGGAGCCGCTGTTCGTGGCCACTGCTGCCGCTGTTCGGGGCCTGTCATTCGCTCCAACCCTTCCTCATCCCGCACCTAGTATATTTGCCCGCACAACAGCCGCCGTCGACACGAAACGTCGCGTTCCTTTTCTCCAGAGATGCTGCCTGACCCGTGGAGTTACTCCAGTTTTTTGTGTCTATCTTTGGTACAAACCAGTATCTAGTTGCCAAGCCGAGCAAAATGACTCGGTGTTTAGGTTGCCAGGCGGTGCTTTGAGTGGCCAGTGGCACCCGGGCAACCGCTAATTTCGAGCCCTGTATTCCCTTTTCGCATTCACTCCCTAGACCCTAGGGACCTTTCATTTACAATACAAAACAATACTTACAAAACAAAACCGTGCAAACACATCCATCACCATAGTACAAAATCACCAAATTATCGAAGACACTAAATTTTCATATAACTATAATACAATCCTTATTGAGGATATATCCCCTCCCCCCCCCCCCCCTGCGGTGCCCAGCGGTCCCAGAAATCCCCCAGGGTGCCCGTGGCCAGCGCGTAGTCCCTCTCTAGTACCACCCGGGCGCGGACGTAACCCCGGAAAAGGGGCAGGCAGCCGGCTCGGGCAGAGCCCTCTTCCTCCTGGCGCCGTGACTCGCAGCTAGCCAGCTTGGTCAGGCCCAGGGGCAACCCAAACCAGAACATCTTCAGCCCTACTCTCTCCCCTACGCACAGGCTGTCCAAAGATGAGGATGCCAGGAAAGATGTTCCCCATGTTGGGGGGAGTCCAGAACCAGGGGGTCGCAGTTTAAGAATAAGGGGTAGGCCATTTAGGACTGAGATGAGGAAAACCCTTTTCACCCAGAGAGTTGAATCTGTGGAATTCTCTGTCACAGAAGGCAGAGGATGCCGATTTACTGGATGTTTTCAAGAGAGAGTTAGATTTAGCTCTTAGGGCTAACGGAATCAAGGGATATGGGGAAAAAGCAGGAACGGGGTACTGATTTTGGATGATCAGCCATGATAATTTTGAATGGCGGCGCTGGCTCGAAGGGCCAAATGGCCTACTCCTGCACCTAGTTTCTATGTTTCTATGGTGGGTGTGAAGAGGAGCCAGAAGGCGAGGAGCAGCCCCTTTGCTGTCGGTATTGGAACAGGGGCTGCACATGTTTTTCAGATATGGGAGGAGGGGAGAACCCGGAAGAAACCCACGTAGTCATTGCATCCGCCTCAACTACCTCCTCCGGCAGCTCGTTCCACACACCTACCACCCTCTGAGTTAAAAAGTTGCCCCTCAGGTTCCTATTAAATCTTTCACCCCTCACCTTCAACCATTCACTGTGAAGGTCCTGCTGTGAACATCTCACACTTATCTACGTTAAACAAACCGCCTACTTTAATGTCATCTGCAAACTTAGTAATTATGCCATGTGCATCCTCATCTAAATTGTCAATATCAACAACAAACAGCAATGGGCTCACGTTCCCTGAGGCACACCACTAGTCACAGGCCTCCAGTCTGAAACAAACTTCCACCACTGCCTTGTGCCTTGTTACATGAAGCCAATTATCCTTCCATATCTTCAGTCTCCCTCCCCCCTGACTCTCAGTCTGAAGAAGTGTCTCGCCCCCATTCCTTCTCTCCGGAGATGCTGCCTGTCCCGCTGAGTTACTCCAGCATTTTATGTCCAACTTCGGTGTAAACCAGCATCTGCAGTTCCCTCCGACCCATTTCGTCCGCTTCACTGCGAAATCTCCTTGAGGTATGCCGACTTTGAAGAAGTTCTCCTCCTCTCTCCGACGAGAGTTCTGCGACACCCTCTTGCTGCTCCCCCTCTGTGTTTCCTCCTGCTCCCCGGATCCTCGTTGTCACCTTCCCCTCAGCCAACACTTGTCGGAGAAAACTTTAAAACATAACACAAAGATCGGGCAAGACAATCAAGACTCTATTTCAGAGCGCCAACTACTATGATCACTGGAGATTGCCCGACGAACAAAGGTTCATCTACTCCTTATATACAGGATTTTCCTTTGATGTGAATGAATGAATAAGTTTATTGGCCAAGTATTCACATACAAGGAATTTGCCTTGGTGCTCCGCTCGCAAGTGACAGCATGACATACAGTGACAGTGTGTGTTTACTATAGCAGGCACTTTAGCATTTTTCCTTCTCCTCCAAATGGTCTAATAACAATTATAAATCATGCCCCTCGGAAAGACACAGAAGAGGAAACGCTGCCCAATTCCACCACATTGCAGATAAACAAATGTCCTGCTCCTCCTTTCCACCTGATTTGATTGTTTTACGATTTCCATTTGTCCTTTCACAACAGAGAACAGAATCTGACTAAAGTAGACTGCAGATGGACACAAAATGCCGGAGTAACTCAGCGGGACAGGCAGCATCTCTGGAGAGAAGGGATGGGTGACATTTCGGGTCGAGACCCTTCTTCAGACTTCAAAGTAGACTGCTGTTAGATAGAGCTCTTAAAGATAGCAGAGTCAAGGGAACCGGGGAGAAGGCAGGATAGGGGTACTGATTGTGGAAAATTAGCCATGATCACAGTGAATGGCGGTGCTGGCTCGAAGGGCCGAATGGCATACTCCTGCACCTATTGTATACCATGAAATATATATCTTTTGGGGGTTATTTTACTGCTTATTCTAAAGAAAAATTCTAAGCTTCTGTTATGTAAACTACTAGCAGAAAACTTGAAAATCACTTTCAATTTATTGAAAATGCAGGAGCTTCAAGTGAGTTTATTGTCATGTGTCCCTGATAGGACAATGAAATTCTTGCTTTGCTTCAGCACAACAGAACATAGTAGGCATGACTCCATATACCATTATATAAATATATACACAAATGAATAAATAAACTGATAAAGTGCAAATAACAGATAATAGTAAGATTAAATGAGAACTTACCAGTTTGAAGTTTGATCTTTATTTTATGAGGAGTTACGATGAGCAATTACGTGAAGAAGGCCGTCAGGCCGCATGCGCGTCAATCTTCAAAGCAGCGGTGTGAAATCACAGATAACAGTTGTTGAACTGAACATAGTAAGATTTAGAGAAGACTAGAACTACCAGATGATCTTTATGATACGAGGGTCAGGAGCGGAGGGCACGTAATCGCTCATCGTAACTCCTCATAAAATAAAGATCAAACTTCAAACTGGTAAGTTCTCGTTTAATCTTACTATTTTACTTCGGAGTCACGTGAGTGACTACGTGAAGATTATAAAGCTCTGTGATTTCATGCCGTGAACACGAGTCCACACAACATAACTGCATCAGTTGACCACAGATGATTGAACATTAAAAAAACATTCAGACATGACATAGATTGAAACATGCTGATGTTTTTAAATGTACAAATAATAATAATAGTAACCCCTTTCATCCAGGAGGAAACTATAAAACAGAACCTAAAATAGGGTGGCAAATACCCTCGGTCTGGCAATGGGTTAGTTGTCAAATGATGGGAAAGGTTTGTTCGTTAGACCATCCTGCAGCCGCTAGGATGTGGTCCAGCGGAACGTCCATAACCCTAGCTGCTGATGTGGTTGCAGCCCTGGTGGAGTGAGATTGAGACTGCCAGTGATCACTCCTGCACAAGCCAGACCCCGTTTTAATCACCTGGAGGTGGTCTGTACTGATACCTTTTTATGAGGTTTTATGTAACTAACAAACCAAGCTAGTTCAGAGCCTCTAAGGCTCTTGGTGACATTAACAAACTGTTGTAGATGTGTGACACCACACAACCGAAGGTCCATAGGGTATGCCAACCTCTAGTTTGAAACCTGATGCCCCTGGTCTGCTCTGCTTGCTAAGTCATAACATAAAATGTTATAGTCTACAGATGTAACCATCTTGTCCAGTCATAGCTTATGCAACGACTGGATCTGTTGCGCTGTAACCAGCACCATGAGCATAACCTCTTTGTAAGTGAGTTTAACCAAGGACAGGGATGTAGTTGGAGCCCATTGGCGAAACAGCGTCAGCACAATGTCAACATCCTATATCTCTGAGTCCCTGTGCCTGAGAGATTCTGAGTTGAAGATACGTTTCATAAATCTGGCTATCAGTGGGTGAGATCCGAAAAGAGTGATGTCCCGATCCCAGCAACAAGTATGACGACAAGGCACTACTGGCACAAACTCTATCCCTCATAAATTTAGTTTAGAGAGGAATTACAAAAACATGTTATACGTGTCGTGTCATACGTATGTTGGACTGTAAACAGAACACTTCCCACTAATGATATGGGGGATGCACAATTTCTTGGTACTATCTCTCCAGGCCTCAGTGATCATGACCAACGTACGACCAGACAGTCCGAACCGTAGGCAAGGTCTTCTCAGACTCTGAATCAAAGATTTGATTCGACCATGCAGTGGATGGTCCTCCAGAGTCACGGGGTGAAGCTTACCTTTTCGGTTTTAGTTTATGGAGGTAAATAACGAGACCTACTTACCAGTGTCTCTAACTCCAGGTCCCTTACCTTTGCTGGAGTTTCAGCGAAGTTTCATTCGCAGACTCTGTCCACATGTTCGTCATTTCCTTTAGATCACTGATGCTGCGCCAACTTCTCTTGTAGTGGCTAGTCCGTCCCCGACGGAGCAGCAATTTTAGAGGCAAAGCACACCGCTTCCCCTCATGCGATCGTCGTACATTATGCATTAAGCATGGGATCCCGGCACATAGTCATATTCGGGTTCCTGTTTGGAGGTAATCCATACTAACCTTTGACACTCTTTTAGGGTGGGAGTAATTGCACCTGAACCAGGTGTACCATCCGTATCCTCAAATTGTCTGTGCATGCTTCTGTACCAAGCATGTTTTGCGACACCATCTCCCATAGTCTTTTGGATGGGAGGTAATGCAAACCTTGAACCAAGGCAGCTGCAGGCATGTGACTTGAACTGCCTGTGTATGCATCCGTGACAGGAGGCATAATATATATGGCTCCATCTTCATCCGTCCGAATGGGAGGACTTATGCAACCTTAACCAGGAGCTGCGTCGACCATCTTCATCCTTCATACATCCGAATGGGAGGACTTATGCAACCTGACCCAGGAACTGCCTCAGGCATGTGTGCATGTATTTTAGCACCATCTCCATCACTACGTTCAACCGAGTGGGAAGAATTGCAACCCTGAAACAGGTGTCACTTCAGGCACAAGTGCACTCTTCTGTAGCACCCTCTACCACTCCTCATTTGAGTGGGAGGAAATTTGCAACCCTGAACCAGGAGCTGCTGCCTGACATGCCTTAGGATGGAGCGTTCTTTGACTGCGACGAGTCGCAATCTTGACTGACATAGATGCCCAAGACTTGGCACTCATTCTGAGTTGGGGTTGTCAGATTGCTTCCTTCAGCAGCTGCCAGGACTAGCTGTGCAAATCGATGCTCTGTTGGTATATTCATAACCAAACAGGCTGCACGTGGTAGTGACTCCGAGTCCTGCACCTTTCCGATGCCAATGCAGTCTACAGGGAAGGATTGGAGCGCCTCTTGCCCCCGTACGCCAGACATAGAGAGAGAAATGCTGGAAAAAAACCTGCCAGTTATTTGTCATGGGCGAAGATGTTTACATGAATGAAGACGCCCATCCCAGTTAAATCAGAGATTTGATCACTTTATTCATGTGAAAAAAGTCGGCGTCTGGGGGAAGAATCTTCCATAGTCCCTTTAATGAGCGGAATTACCATGACGCCACCATGTGTGCTCGCACAGGTGACTGATAGGTATTGCTGAACAAGGCTTTCCAAGCCAGGGATCTATAACGCCATGGCAGGTCCGATTCCATTACACAATTTATTGGTGTAAGTGATAAATAATATAGCTTGTAATTTCTCTCTATTAACATAACTAAATTAGCATGATGATACATATTATGATACCAAGAACAAACTCCTGATCTGATAAATTAGTCAGAGGATACCAGCATAATGGTGCCCACCCTGTATAGCCATACTTTTAAAAAGAATACACTATTCCTGCTACTGCCATTGGAGGCATACGGGTGTTTATCTTGTAACGTGAGGGGAACTCTGATGAATTGCAGTATGTGCCATGGACATACTTCCGGGGTAGGAGACAGTCACACATTGACCTTTCGTACTCCTCTCCACAGAGAGGGAGATTAGTGAGCAGCCCTGTGCACAGGCGCTGCCATAGGCCCCCGTGGACCTGCGCTGATATGGTCCACCATATCAGGATGGGTTAAACATCCGTGGACGTACCCTTGTAGTCGGAGGGGAACCCTCCTGGCTGGGCTCCAGCCCAGGCCTCTCCGACTCCGTATGGTTGCCTACCTTTTGGGCTGCCGAAGTCGGAGTCGCTGACCGCACTGTCAGCGACTCGGGTAGCGAACCCGACGGCCACCGGCTACCCGCTCTCCCGTGGTCTGTGCCCGGCATTCCCGTGGACTGTAATATCCCCGCGGCCCGTCCGGATATCGCCCGAATTTAAAAAGCCCTTGGGAGTCGCTGACCGCACTGTCAGCGACTCAGGCAGCAAACCCGATGGCCACCCGCTACCCGCACTTCCACGGTCCGTAGCCGGCATCCCCGCAGTCCATAATAGGTTTCCACGCGGTCCGTCCGGGATTTGCTGCGTATTACTATATCCAACAGGAAAACTCTGCGAAGAGAGATTCCTGCAACAAAAGGACAAACTGAAAAGTAAGTTTGAAAACTTACCTGTAGGAATTGAAACTTACCGCTGGTGGAGCGACGCGCCGCCAGCCAGTCGTAGCGCAATTCGGTAGACGTAATGACGCGCATGCGGGCTGACGGCCTTCTTCACGTAGTCACTCACGTGACTCCGAAGTAAAATGGGCTATTAATGTTCAGAGTTATGACCGTGCCAAGTTTAATAGCCTGATGGATGTGGGGAAGCAGCTATTCCTGAACCTGGTCGTTGCAGTCTTCAGGCTCCTGTCATTCTACCTGAAGGTAGCAGGGAGATGAGTGGGTGGCCAGGATGGTGTGCGTCCTTGATGATACTGACAGCCTTTTTGAGGCAGCGACTGCGATAGATCCCCTCGATGGAAGGGAGGTCAGAGCCGATGATGGACTGGGCAGTGTTTACCACTTTTTGTAGTCTTTTCCTCTCCAGGGTGTTCAAGTTGCCGAACCAAGCCACGATGCAAGCAGTCAGCATGTTCTCTACTGTGCACCTGTAGAAGTTAGAGAGAGTCCTCCTTGACAAACCGACTCTCCGTAATCTTCTCAGGAAGTAGAGGTGCTGATGTGCTTTCTTAATAATTGCATCAGTGTTCTCGGACCAGGAAAGATCTTCAGAGATGTGCACGCCCAGGAATTTGAAGCTCTTGACTCTTTCAACCATCGATCGTTGATATAAATGGGACTGTGGGTCCCCATCCTACTCTTTCCAAAGTCCACAATCAGTTCCTTGGTTTTACTGGTGTTGAGGGCTAGGTTATTGTGCTGGCACCATATGGACAGTTGCTCGATCTCTCTTCTATACTCTGACTCATCCCCATCAGTGATACATCCCACAACAGTGGTGTCGTCAGCGAACTTGATGATGGAGTTCGCACTATGACCGGCTACACAGTCATGAGTATAGAGTGAGTACAGCAGGGGGCTGAGCACGCAGCCTTGAGGTACTCCCATACTGATTGTTATCGAGTCTGACACATTTCCACCAATACGAACAGACTGTGGCAGGCGTTTCCCCCTGAACCCCCACCGGGGGCGCTGCCCCTGGACCCTGCTGGGGGCCTAGTCAGCATCCTGGACCCCCGGCCAATACTTCCTACTTTTTTTCAATGCTTAGTCCACATTGCTTAAAAATGTTGGGACTACTGTATGATAGTCAATACAAAATAATAGTTCAGATAAAAATTAAAAGGTTATTAAAGTAGCCGTAAACGAAAAAATATTCAAATTAAGGATGTTTCATTCTAAATATATTTAATATAAAATAATTATAAATAATTTAAAACACTATTAACATTTATGACAGAAATTAAAATTTGTGGTGATCTGTCGTGGAACAACCCCATTGCAGAAGATAACAGTGGTTACCCAGACCTCGGTGCTGGTTGCGAAGGGGCCCCCATAACAGTTCAAGCTTCAGGGCCCCAAAAATGTAGGTCCACCACTGTACCTGCCTCAAGATAAAAATAATTTTAGCAGCCACAAATTTATCTTTCCACTTTGGTAGCAAAAACAGGAAGGCAGATTACTATCTAAATGGCGTCAAGTTGGGCAAAGGGGAAGTACAACGGGATCTGGGGGTCCTTGTACATCAGTCTATGAAAGTAAGCATGCAGGTACAGCAGGCAGTGAGGAAAGCAAATGGCATGTTGGCCTGTACAACAAGAGGAATCAAATATAGGAGCAAAGAGGTCCTTCTGCAATTGTACAGAGCCCGAGTGAGACCACACCTGGAGTATTGTGTGCAGTTTTGGTCCCCTAATTTGAGGAAGGACATTCTTGCTATTGAGGGAGTGCACCATAGGTTTACAAGGTTAATTCCCGGGATGGCGGGACTGTCATATGCTGAGAGAATGGAGCAGCTGGGCTTGTACACTCTGGAGTTTAGAAGGATGAGAGGGTATCTCATTGAAACATGTAAGATTGTTAAGGGTTTGGACACGCTAGAGGCAGGAAACATGTTCCTGATGTTGGGGGAGTCCAGAACCAGGGGCCACAGTTTAAGAATAAGGGGTAAGCCATTTTGGAAGGGAGACGAGGAAACACTTTTTCTCACAGAGAATGGTGAGTCTGTGGAATTCTCTGCCTCAGAGGGTGGTGGAGGCAGGTTCTCTGGATGCTTTCAAGAGAGAGCTAGATAGGGCTCTTTAAAATAGCGTAGTCAGGGGATATGGGGAGAAGGCAGGAACGGGGTAGATTGGGGATGATCAGCCATGATCACGTTGAATGGCGGTGCTGGCTCGAAGGGCCAAATGGCCTACTCCTGCACCTATTGTCTATTATCTTGTTGAGTTAATTGTTGACTGTTGGATTACAGTGAGGCAGACAGAAACCGCTGCTGAGTCCACAGTATCCCAGAGAAATAAAGGGATAGAGAATTCAAATTCCACAGACATGTCACTGGAGTTTATATTACTTTAGTTTAGTTTCGAGATACAGTACGGAAACAGGCCCTTAGGCCCACCCAGTCCGCGCCGACCAGCGATCCCCGCACACTAACACTATCCCACACACACTAGGGACAATTTACAATTTTTTACCGAAGCCAATTAACCTACTAACCTGTACGTCTTTGGAGTGCGGGAGGAAACCAGAGCACCCGAAGAAAACTCTCGCAGCTCACAGGGAGAACGTACAAACTCCGTACAGACAGCACGCATGGTCAGGATGGAAGCAGGGTCTCTGGCGCTGTGAGGCAACAACTCTACTGCTGCGCCACCGTGCAAAGTAAAACCGTGCCATATTGAAGAAAGTTATGTGAGAAACTAAACAACTGTGCCTACAGGGAAATCAATCAGGGTTTGAGAATTTCAGGCTGGCAATAACAAAGTTATGTGTAGGAAGCAACTGCAGATGCTGGTTTACACCGAAGATAGACACAAAATGCTGCAGTAACTCAGTGGGACAGGCAGCATCTCTGGAGAGAAGGGTCTTGACCATAAAAGTTACTCATTGCTTCTCTCCAGGGATGCTGCCTGTCCTGCTGAGTTACACCAGCATTTTGTGTCTATCTTTTATTGTGTTCAGTACTGCGTTTACAGACCTGTTATTCTGCTGCAAGAAAGGATTTTATTGTTCTGTGTCCACACATATTAAACACTGAAGTTTGACAAAAAAATGCTGGAGTAACTCAGCGGGACAGGCAGCATTTCTGGAGAGAAGAAATGGGTGACTTTTCCAGTCGAGACCCTTCTTCAGACTGAGTCAGGGAGACAGAGATATGGAAGTGTTTCAGAAAGAACTGCAGATGCTGGAAACATATGATATGGAAGGTGAGGTGTGAAACGAGAGATCAAAGGGGACGATATTTAAGGAAAATCATTCACACGCTCTCTATTTTACACAGAGAGTTGTGAGTATGTGGAATTCTCTGCCTCAGAGGGCGGTGCTGGCCCAAAGGGCCGAATGGCATGGGCCTGCACCTATTGTCTATTATCTATTGTCTATCATTGTTATCTGGGGGAAGGTGACAACGAAGCATACAAAGTCAAATTTAGTCAGGAGGACTGTCAGACTGGTCAGAGAACAAGGATGGGGGAGGGATGAATTTGCAATGCAAGGGTTACTTGAAGTCATTCATACTGCTAGGGTGTAAGCTGCTCAAAGAGAAATATGAGGTGCAGATCCTCCAATTTGCGTTGGGCCTCACTGACATTCTTTGGTGTAAACCAGCATCTGCAGTTCCTTCCTACATAATTCAGCCATATTGGTGTTTTCAACTAATTGCCTCGATATTTATAAAAAATACAGATTTAATTGAATGTATCACGTTGTGTAATCAAATATATTGAAATTTAAAATGCAAAGGAAGGTGTCTCTGACTAAAAGGAATGCAAACAGGACCCACTGATTGCAAATAAAAATCTACAAGGGAGAAAACATTGAGACATTGTGTCTGGAATTTTGAGTAATAATCAATATCAATGTTAACCTCTAAAATTAGAAAGTCTGAAGAAGGGTCTCGACCCGAAACATCACTCATTCCTTCTCTCCAGAGATGCTGCCTGTCCCGCTGAGTTACTCCAGCATTTTGTGTCTACCTTCATTTTAATCCAGCGTCTGCAGTTCCTTCCTACACATTTTGTCAACTCCTGTAACTTCTTTGTACTTTGGCAAAAGTTCAGTTTAAATTCTTTATGATCACACTAATACTTAAAAAAGACAAAGATATAGAAGAACCGGGTTCATATAGAGCTATAGCATTGTTAAATACAGATCAAAAAATATTAGCGAAAACATTAGCTAGAAGATTAAGTAAATATATTAGTAAACTAATACACCCAGATCAGACGGGGTTTATCCCCAAGAGATATTCATCTAATAATATGAGACGTCTACTCAATATAATGCACTCACATAAATTTGAAGAACAAGAATTATCAATTATTTCGCTGGACGCTGAAAAAGCATTTGACCAAGTAGAATGGAATTATATGGATAAAGTATTACAAAAATTCCAACTGGGAGAGAATTTTATTTTATGGATTAAACTATTATATAATAAACCTACAGCTAGAATATTAACTAATAACATATTATCCTCGAAATTTCAACTATCAAGGGGAAATAGACAAGGATGCTCATTATCACCACAGTTGTTTGCTCTCATAATTGAACCGTTAGCAGAAAAAAATAGAACACATCCACATATCCATGGGTATAATACTAAATATTCAAATAATAAAATATCTTTATACGCGGATGATATATTATTATACATTACAAAACCTCAAATTACTATACCAAATATATTAAATTTAATTGAGGACTTTGGATCTTTTTCTGGATACAGAATAAATTGGAATAAAAGTGAAATTATGTCAATAAAACCGAAAGACTCAACACATCTTTTAAAATTCCCTTTTAAAATAGCTACAGAAAAATTTAAATACTTGGTCTTGAAATCACTAGAACATATCAAGGCATGTTTATTATTATTTTTTTTAAATTATTTTTATTAGAAGTATGGTAAATTACAGTAATACACACTTATATCTTAATACATTTTTTATACCGCTTCATTTTTTGAGCTTTAAGAGAAAGATAGAAGTAAGAAAAGTAAAGAAAGTGCGCAAGAGTCGTGAGGTGCAAGAGAGTTTTGTGAAAAGAAAGCCCCTTAGAAAAGAAGTTAGAGAAGGAAGTAAAGTAAGAAAGTAGATCCTAGAAAAGAAAGAAAAAGAAAGTAGGAACAATCGCAGAAAGGGAACCACCAACCAAGTCTGTTTTTATTGTTTTACCTCCCATTACCAGGTCCTGATACCATTTCTTTATTTCTTTATTTTTTAAATTACTATTGCACCTCATGCTTGTAATAGGTCCAAAAAGGTAGACCACGTCTTTTGGAATTGGTCTGCTTTCCCTGCTAAGAGGAATCTCATCTCTTCCAGATGTAATGTTTCCAACATATTTGATGTCCACATTTTTATTGTTGGTGTGGGCGCATTTTTCCAGAATTTAAGGATGAGCCTTTTTCCCATTATTAGCCCGTAATTGAATAAGTTCTTCTGATACACGTTTAATTCAGGGATACCTTCCGAAATTCCAAAAATGATCCATTCTGGTTTTGGTACCAGTTTTATTTTAATTAATTTTGAGAAAATATCAAATATTTCATACCAGAATTTTTGGATTTTTGTACAAAAAACAAAATAATGCGCTATGGTAGCTTCTTGACATAGACATTTATCATAGATTGGTGAAACATTAGAAAGATTTTATTTAATTTAGTTTTTGAATAATATAGTCTATGTAATGTTTTGAATTGGATGAGCGTATGTCGTACGTTGATCGAACATTTATGCACGTGTAGTAAGTGGTTATCCCAGCTCTCTTTTGAAATTTTTATAGCTAATTCTTGTTCCCAGTCTCTTCTAATTCCTTCTGTTGTGGGTATTTCTATGTTTAAAATGATATTATATAAGTACGATATTAGATTAGCTGATTCCGCCTTTGTCTTCATTGCTTCATCTAGTAAGTCGGGAGGCATATTATGATAGTCTTTTGTGTATTTTTTCAGGTAATCATGAATTTGTAGATATTTAAAATATTGATTATTTTTCAGATTATATTTCAGTTGTAGTTGTTGAAATGATAGTAATTTTCCCAATTCATACAGATCTTCGAGCGTTTTGATTCCCATTCTTTCCCATTGTATAAATGATTTGTCTATGGTTGAAGGTTTAAACGATGGGTTATTAACTATTGGTATTGAGAGAGATAGGTTTCTTAATTTTAGATTCTGTTTTATTTGTTTCCATGTTCTAATTGTGCTATTTATAATTGGGTTTTTATTATAATTTTTATTATTCAAATTTATTGGAGAGAGAATAATCGCTCCTATATTACTCGGGGAACAGTCCCCTTTTTCCATTATAATCCAGTCCACCTGCTGGGCAGAATTGTCCAGCAGGTGAATCATATTTTTAATATTTACTGCCCATTTATAATACATAAAGTTAGGGAGCGCGAGACCCCCCAACTCTTTTCGTTTATTAAGGTGTGCTCTTTGTATTCTATGGGATTTATAATCCCATATAAAATTTGTAATGTCTGAGTCCAATTTTTTGAAAAACTTTTTTGGGAGATATATAGGTATTGATTGAAATAGGTATAGGATTTGTGGTAAGAAAATCATTTTTATAGCATTTATTCTGCCTATTAAGGACATCGGAAGTGTTTTCCAGAATTTAATCATATTATTTAATTTCTTAAGTAAGGGATTATAATTGGCTTTGAACATATCCTGGTAATTTCTAGTAATTTCAATTCCCAAATATTTGAATTTTTCTGTAGCTATTTTAAAGGGGAATTTCCTGAGGTGTGTTGAGTCTTTTGGTTTTATCGACATAATTTCACTTTTGTTCCAGTTTATTCTATATCCTGAAAAGGATCCAAAGTCCTCAATTAAATTTAATATATTTGGTATACTAATTTGTGGTTTTGTGATGTACAATAGTACGTCATCGGCATATAAGGATATTTTGTTATTTGAATATTTTGTATTATAACCGTAAATATCCATGTGTGTTCTTATTTTTTCAGCAAGGGGTTCAATTACTAAAGCAAATAACAGCGGTGATAATGAACATCCTTGTCTATTGCCCCTTGATAGTTCAAATTTCGAGGATAATATATTATTAGTTAGTATTCTAGCCGTAGGTTTGTTATATAATAGTTTTATCCATGCAATGAAGTTCTCTCCCAATTGGAATTTTTGCAATACTTTAATCATATAGTCCCATTCTACTTGATCAAACGCTTTTTCTGCCTCCAATGAGATGATAGATAACTCTTATCAAGACTCAACACATGTTTTAAAATTCCCTTTTAAAATAGCTACAGAAAAATTTAAATACTTGGGAATCGAAATTACTAGAACATATCAAGGCATGTTTAAAGCAAATTTTCATCCTTTACTTAATAAATTAAATACACTAATTAAATTTTGGAAAACCCTCCCGATGTCTTTAATAGGCCGAATAAATGCAATAAAAATGATCTTCTTACCACAAATTTTATACCTATTTCAATCGATTCCTATATACCTACCAAAGAAGTTTTTTTTTAAACTGGATTCAGACATTACTAATTTGATATGGGACTATAAATCACATAGAATACAAAGAACACACTTGAACAAAGCTAAAGTATTAGGGGGCTTAGCACTCCCTAACTTCATGGATTATTATTGGTCAGTAAATATTAAAAATATGATTCAACTGATGGACAACTCTGCCCAGCAAGTGGACTAGATTGTAATGGAGAGAGAGGACTGCTCCTCTGGAAACATTGGAGTGATCCTCCTCTCACCAATGAAACTGAATAACATAAATTATAACAAAAACCCAATTATACATAGTACAATCAGAATTTGGAAACAAATAAAACAAAATTTAAAATTAAGAAATCTATCGCTTTTATCTCCAATAGTTAATAACCCTTCGTTTAATCCCTCTATTACAGACAAATCTTTTATACAATGGGATAGACTAGGAATTAAAATGTTCGGTGACTTGTATGAAACTGGAAAATTACTATCATTCCAACAATTACAAATAAAATATAAACTGGGAAATAATCAATATTTTAAATATTTTCAAATATGTGACTATTTGAAAAAATATACAAAAGATCATTATAATAGCCCAGCAGATGTATTGGATGAAGCAATGCAGATAAAAGCTGAATCAGCAAACTTAATATCATATTTGTATAATATTATCTTAAATGTAGAAATACCATCTACGGAAGGTATTAGAAGAGACTGGGAACAAGAATTAGCTATTAAAATCTCAAAGGAAAGGTGGAATGAACATTTATTAAACGTGCATAAATGTTCGATTAATGTAAGACACACTTTAATACAATTTAAAATTTTACATAGATTATATTATTCCAAAACAAAAATTAATAAAATGTTCCCAAATGTATCATCCATTTGTGATAAATGTCAATCTCAAGAAGCTACTATAGCGCACTCATTTGTTTTCTGTACAAAAATTCAAAAATTTTGGATTGAAATTTTTGAAATCTTTACAAAATTATTTAAAATAAAACTGATACCCAAAGCAGAATGGATTATCTTCGGAACAACGGAAGATAGTCCAGAACTAAATGTGTTCCAAAAGAAACTAATAGACTATCGGTTAATAACTGGAAAAAAGGTTAATCCTAAAATTCTGGAAAAACGCTCCAATACCAACTATAAACATGTAGATTTCAAATATGGATTTCGACTAATCCCCTCACCTCTACGATACCTCACGACGACACCTGACACCTAATCCGTGCCTCGACTAATCGCCGCCTCTCTCCCGCTCGCGCTCAGCGGAACCAACGGCTCCAACCAGGGGGGCGGGGCCGAGCGCGGCGCAGGCGCACTGCCCGAGAGAGCCGGTTGGGGGGGGCGCATGCGCGCAGTGACGTTGACGTCGAGCCCGAGCCCCGCCCACCCCGCTTGTGGCGGCTGCAGCCCCTCCCCGCGGGAGCGCGAGCGGGAGGGAGGCGGCCATTAATCGAGGCGGGGATTAGGTGTGAGGTGGGAGGTTTAGTCGAGACAAGGTTTAGTGAGTTGAGGTTTAAGTGTGAGGTGAAGTTTAGTCGAGACAAGAGGCGAGGGGTTGAGTCCAGGTGCAAAATCAGATTCATTTCTAGGAAAACAAACAAAATCGGAATTCCGATTTAAATCCGAAGAATATCTGGACTAAAGTCGCTTCTGGGATTTGGTTCCCTGAAGCTTAAGCTTCATTAGTTTCATAGTAGATCTGCCCCAGGGCAGGTACTATCACAACATTCAAGAAACTGTGAGACACGTACATATGGATAGACAAAAATGCTGGAGAAACTCAGCGGGTGAGGCAGCATCTATGGAGCGAAGGAAATAGACAATGTTTCGAGGGGGAGGTCTCTGACAAAGAGCAATCCAACCAAGACCTCAACGGTGGAACAGGCGGAGGACGATGGCTGACCTTAGTGGAGCGTCACAACGGCTGGTAAGGCGGATGAAGGCTGCAGCAGAAACGGTTCTCCGGTCGTCTTGGACTCCATACCACTGGATCCTGACCCAGATCCGTCAAGGACCGTGGGGTGGCTGTCTGTGCACCAGTCTCCCCACGTTAAACAAAGTCACGGACTGGCGTCCTCCAACCCTGGAGACACCCATGGCCATGACCGAGGGGGGCCTAAGAAGAAGATGGTCTTACCCTTGTCAACCTTCTAGATTTGATTTGATTCAATTTATTGTCATTGTCTTCAAGTAAGAGACAACAAATTGCTATTTCCCATACAGTCATACGAATAAAAAAAAATTTAAAACGAAAACACAGAACAATAGTCCACAACACAAACATCCCCACAGCGGCACCAAAGTTCCCCACTGTGAGGGAAGGAACGAATGTCCAGTCAACTTCCTCGCTGATGTTCCCCGATGTTCACCCGTGGTCGTGGCCTCCCGAGCCCCCCGCAGTCGCCGCTATGGGCGGCCCGATGTTCAGGCCCTCTCGCCGGGAACAATGGAACCCCGACGTCGAACGGAAGAACATCCTCAGTGGCCTGGACCTCTGAATCGGCCACCTCCCTCCGGAGTCTGCGGCTCCCGAAGTCCACAGGCCGAGCTGGCGGGGAGATTCAACGCTGGCAGCCCCCGGCAGAGTCCCAGGACTCCGCAATGTTGGTCAGCACCGCCCGTGCTGGGAGCTCTGCAAAACACAGCTCCGCGATGTTGTTGCAGCAGGCTCAACACTCCGGAGCTTCAAACGGCGATCCCAAGTGAGACATTGCTCGCTCCGGGATGTATCCAGCGCTGCGCTGCCGCTGCTGATGCTCTGGTCCGATCCCGGCAGGAAAGGCCACGCCAATCCAGTAGGTAGGCCGCAAGGAGGGGGGCGAGGGCGCGACTCGAATAATAGTTGCATCCTCGCCAGGAAGTGACTAAAGGATGGTTTCCCCCTTACCCTACCCCCCTCCCCCACATAAAATAGAAAGGAAAAAAAACATACTTTAAACAGACTAAAATAAAAAAGACAAACAGACTATAGGCAGACTTGGTTACTTCTTCAAAAACTCAATCAAATTCGTGAGACATGATCTCCCATCACACAAATCCATGGACCAGCCCGTATCGGGGGGAAACCTTCCTGTAGTAACCAGGCACCATTGTTCCAGAGTCAAGAATCAAGAATCAAGAGTGTTTCATTGACCTTTCACACTTTACCCTTCAATACACTGTGTCTCCCTCTGTACATAACACAGAACAACATGGTGCATGTGTCTGTTTCTGGAGCCCGGCCTCTTGCTCTGATTTCTGCATTAGTTTAGTTTAGAGAAACAGCACAGAATCAGGGACTTTGGCCGACTGAGCCCGTGTCGGCCAGCGATCTCTGCACACTAGCACTATCCTGCACATACTAGGGACTATTTTACAATTTTACCAAAGCCAATTAACCTACGTCTTTGGAGTGTGGGAGGAAACTGGGGCACCCGGAGAAACCCCACGCAGGTCACAGGGAGAACGTACAAACTCCGTACAGACAGCACCCGTGGTCACGATCGAACCCGGGTCTCCGGCGCTACAAGGCAGCAACTCTGCCGCTGCACCACCGTGCCGCTCTAATTAGACATGTTTCATAAAGAATTTAAACTGAACTTTCGCCCACATGCAAAAGAAGTTACATGAGTTGACGAAATGTGTAGGAAGGAACTGCAGACGCTGGTTTAAAACAAAGGTAGACACAAAATGCCGGAGTAACTCAGCGAGACAGGCAGCATCTCTGGAGAGAAGGAATGGGTGACGTTTCGGGTCGAGACCCTTCTTCAGACGTTCTAATTTTAGGTGTTAACATTGGTATTGATTATTACTCTAAATTCCAGACACAATGTCTCAATGTTTTCTCCCTTGTAGAGTTATATTTGCAATCAGTGGGTCATATTTGCATTCCTTTTAGTCAGAGACACCTTCCTTTGCATTTTAAATTTCAATATATTTGATTACACAACGTGATACATTCAATTAAATCTGTATTTTTTGTAAATATCGAGGTAATTAGCTGAAAACACCAATATGGCTGAATTATGTAGGAAGGAACTGCAGATGCTGGTTTACGCCAAAGAATGTCAGCGTGAGGCCAGACGCAAATTGGAGGAACCAATTTCACTTGGGCAGCTTACACCCCAGTGGTATGAATGACTTCAAGTAACCCTTGCATTGCAACTCCATCCCACCATGCATCCTCGTTCTCCGACCAGTCTGACAGTCCTCCTGACTAAATTTGACTTTGTATGCTTCGTTGTCACCTTCCCCCAAATAACAATGATAGACAATAGACAATAGGTGCAGGCCTAGGCCATTCGGCCCTTCGAGCCAGCGCCGCCATTCAATGTGATCATGGCTAATCATCCACAATCAGTACCCCGTTCCTGCCTTCTCCCTATATCTCTTCACTCCGCTATCTTTAAGAGCCCTATCTAGCTCTCTCTTGAAAGTAACCAGCGAACCGGCCTCCACTGCCCTCTGGGGCAGAGAATTCCACAAACTCACAACTCTCTGTGTGAAAAAGAGTGTGTGAATGATTTTCCTTAAACATCATCCCCTTTGATCTCTCGTTTTCACACCTCACCTTCCATATCATATTTTTCCAGCATCTGCAGTTCTTTCTGAATCACTTCCATATCTCTGTGTCTCCCTCTCCCCTGACTCTCAGTCTGGTCTTGACTGGAAAAGTCACCCATTCCTTCTCTCCAGAGATGCTACCTGTCCCGCTGAGTTACTCCAGCATTTTTTTGTCAATCTTCAGTGTTTAATATGTGTGGACACAGAACAATGAAATCCTTTCTTGCAGCAGTGTAACAGGTCTGTAAACGCAGTACTGAACACAATAAAAGATAGAAACAAAATGCTGGAGTAACTCAGCGGGACAGGCAGCATCCCTGGAGTGAAGGAATGAGTGACTTTTTTTGGTCGAGACCCTTCTCTCCAGAGATGCTGCCTGTCCCACTGAGTTACTCCAGCATTTTGTGCCTATCTTCGGTGTAAACCAGCATCTGCAGTTGCTTCCGACCCATAACTTTGTTATTGCCAGCATGAAATTCTCAAGCCCTACTTTCCCTGTAGGCACAGTTGTTTAGTTTCTCACATAACTTTCTTCACCTAGGCAAGGTTTTACTTTGCACGGTGGCGCAGCGGTAGAGTTGCTGCCTCACAGAGCCAGAGACCCGGGTTCAATCCTGACCATGCGTGCTGTCTGTACAGTTTGTACATTCTCCCTGTGACCGCGTGGGTTTTCTCCGGGTGCACCAGTTTCCTCCCACACTTGGAAGACGTACAGGTTAGTAGGCTAATTGGCTTTGGTCAAAAAAAATGTAATTGTCCCTCGTGTGTGTAGGATAGTGTTAGTGTGCGGGGATCGCTGGTCGGCGCGGACTAGGTGGGCCAAAGGTCCTGTTTCCGTACTGTATCACGAAACTAAACTAAACTCTAGTGACATGTCTGTGGAATTTGAAATCTCTATCCCTTTATTTCACTGGGACACTGTGGACTTGTCTTGTCTTGTGGTCATCACTCCCGAAGAGTCCACCAGGGACTATACTGGAATTATCCTACACCCACTAGGGCCAATGTTTACATTTACCAAGCCAATTAACCTACAAACCTGTACGTCTTTGGCGTGTGGGAGGAAACCGAAGATCTCGGAGAAAACACACGCCGGTCACGGGGAGAACGTACGAACTCCGTACAGACAGCACCTGTAGTCGGGATCGAACCCGTCTCCGACGCTGCCAGCGCTGTAAGGCAGCAACTCTACCGCTGCGCCACTGTGACCGCTCTCACCGTGACTCAGCAGCGGTTCCTGTCTGCCTCACAGTAACGCTATAGTTAACTCAACTAGATCAATTTGTGGCTGCTAAGATTATCTTTATTTTGAGGCAGGTACTATCACAACATTCAAGAAACAGTGAGACACGTACATATGGATAGGACAGGTTTGGAGGGATATGGAGCAAACGCAGGCAAGTGGGACTAGTGTAGCTGGGACATGTTGGCCCGTGTGGGCAAGTTGGGCCGAAGGGCCTGTTTCCACACTGTATCACACAAGAGTCAAGAGTGAACATGTAAACATAGTACTCTGTAAAGTTTAGTAAACGAGAAAAAAAGTTGTTTGTGTAAAAATACTCACAAATACACATATATATCATTATATGTATATATATCTGGTATATATGTATATATATATATATATATGATACATATGTGTGTATGATACATATATATGTGTGTATTTGTGAATATCTCTCTATGTTTCTATGTTTCCTACACATTTTGTCAACTCCTGTAACTTCTTTTGCACTTTGGCGAAAGTTCAGTTTAAATTCCTTATGAAACATGTCTAATAATTAGGGCGGCATGGTGGTGCAGCGGCAGAGTTGCTGCCTTGCAGCGCCGGAGACCCGGGTTCGATCTGTACGGAGCTTGTACGTTCTCCCCGTGACCTGCGTGGGGTTTCTCCGGTTGCTCCAGTTTCCTCCCACACTCCAAAGACGTAGGTTAATTGGCTTTGGTAAAATTGTAAAATAGTCCCTAGTGTGTGCAGGATAGCGTTCGTGTGCAGTGATCGCTCGCCGGCGCGGGCTGAGTGGGCGGAAGTGCCTGTTTCCGCGCTGTTTCTCTAAACTAAACTAAACTGAACTAATGCAGAAATCGTAGCAAGAGGCTGGGCTCCGGAAACAGGCATATGCACAGTTATCTGCTCATGCTCTGTGTTATGTACAGAGCGAGACGCAGGGATATGGAAGGGTAAAGTGTGAAGGGTCAATGAACCACTCTTGACTCTGGGACAATGGTGTCTGATTACTACAGGAAGGTTTCTCCCCCCTTAGATAGAGGCTGATCCATGGGTTTGTGTGATGGGAGATCATGTCTCACGAATTTGATTGAGTTTTTGAGGAAGTAACCAAGAAGGTTGACAAGGGTAAGACCATCTTCTTTTTAGGCCCCCCTCGGTCAGGGCTGACCATGGGTGTCTCCAGGGTTTGAGGACACCAGTACGTGACTTTGTTTAACGTGGGGAGACTGGTACACAAACATCCACCACACGGTCCTTGACAGATCCGGGTCAGGATCCAGTGGCATGGAGTCCAAGACGACCGGGGACCCTTTTCTGCTGCAGCCTTCATCCGCCTTCCCAGCCGTTGTGACTCTCCACTAAGGTCAGCCATCGTCCTCTGCCTGTTCCACCGTTGAGGTCTTGGTTGGATTGCTCTTTTTCAGAGTCCTCCCCCTCGACCTTACTGCCATGGGTGGCCCTACCAGGAGCATAGCTCCAAGCGGCATCGCTCTCAGGATCTCAGGAGACACGCTTCTCCACCACGACAAGGTGACAATCCACGGTGACCATATGCATTGTCCATATGGACTTCAGGACGGCCTTCCATAAGATTCAACATAGTAAGCTGCTCTGGAAGGTCAGATTGCATGGCGTCCAAGAAGAGCGAGCTAGTTCGATACAGTATGTAGGAAACAACTGCAGATGCTGGTTTATGCCGAAGACAGACACAAAATGCCGGAGTAACCCAACGGGACAGGCAGCGTCTCTTGAGAGAAGGAATGCGTGACCTTTCCAGTAGAGACCTTTCTTCAGACTGAGAGTCAGGAGAAAGGGAGACAGAGATATGGAGGGATAAGGTGTGAAAACGAGAGATCAAAACAGATTTAGAATGGACCATTGTGTCAGAAATACATCGCAAAGCTGCAAGAAGACAGCAGGGGATAGGGACAGGTGGAGTGCTTAAACATGTGTAATGTCCTCTTCTTGCGTCATACATAATTCTGTGCTTTAAAGAAAGTTGAAACTGAACCTGTGTAGAATTAGCTTCCACTGCCCTCTGAGGCAGAGAATTCCACAGGTTCACAACTCTCTGTCTGAAAAAGTATTTCCTCATCTCCGTTAAATGGCCTCCCCCTTATTCTTAAACTGTGGCCCCTGGTTCTGGACTCCCCCAACATTGGAAACATGTTTCCCGCCTCTAGCGTGTCCAAACCCTTAATAATCTTATATGTTTCAATATAAAATGGCCTCATACAGCTAAAAAAATCTTTACAAAAAATGTTACCCGAAATGTCTCTTTACCTAGCACTGAGATGAGAAAAAACGTTTTCACCCAGAGTTGTGAATGTGTGGAATTCTCTGCCACGGAAGGCAGTGGTCTCATCTCCTTCAGCAGCACCTTGGTCTCCCTTCCTGAGCTCAGACACCCACTTCTCCTCACCTCACCTACACTCACTTCCCCTCACCTACACACTTACACCTCGACTAATCCCCTCACCTACACACTTACACCTCGACTAATCCCCTCACCTACACACTTACACCTCGCCTAATCCCCTCACCTACACACTTACACCTCGACTAATCCCCTCACCTACACACTTACACCTCGACTAATCCCCTCACCTCTACGACACCTCACGACGACACCTGACACCTGACACCTAATCCGCGCCTCGACTAATCGCCGCCTCTCTCCCGCTCGCGCTCAGCGGAACCAACGGCTCCAACAAGGGGGGCGGGGCCGAGCGCGGAGAGCGGCGCAGGCGCACTGCCCGAGAGAGCCGGTGGGGGGGGAGGGGCGCACGCGCGTAGACGTTGACGTTGAGACCGAGTCCCGCCCGTGGCGGCTGCAGCCCCTCCCCGTGGGAGCGAGCGGGAGGGAGGGAGGGAGGGAGGGAGGCGGCCATTAGTCGAGGCGGGGATTAGGTGTGAGGTGGGAGGTTTAGTCGAGACAAGGTTTAGTGAGTTGAGGTTTAAGTGTGAGGTGAAGTTTATTCGAGACAAGAGGCGAGGGGTTTAGTCCAGGTGAAAAATCAGATTCATTTCTAGGAAAACAAACAAAATCGGAATTCCGATTTAAATCCGAAGAATATCTGGACTAAAGTCGCTTCTGGGATTAGGTTTCTTGAAGCTTAAGCTTCATTAGTTTCATACTAGATCTGCCCCAGGGCAGGTACTATCACAACATTCAAGAAACTGTGAGACACGTACATATGGATAGACAAAAATGCTGGAGAAACTCAGCGGGTGAAGCAGCATCTATGGAGCGAAGGAAATAGACAATGTTTCGAGGGGGAGGTCTCTGACAAAGAGCAATCCAACCAAGACCTCAACGGTGGAACAGGCGGAGGACGATGGCTGACCTTAGTGGAGCGTCACAACGGCTGGGAAGGCGGATGAAGGCTGCAGCAGAAACGGTTCACCGGTCGTCTTGGACTCCATACCACTGGATCCTGACCCAGATCTGTCAAGGACCGTGGGGTGGCTGTCTGTGCACCAGTCTCCCCACGTTAAACAAAGTCACGGACTGGCGTCCTCCAACCCTGGAGACACCCATGGCTATGACCGAGGGGGGCCTAAGAAGAAGTTGGTCTTACCCTTGTCAACCTTCTTGATTTGATTTGATTCAATTTATTGTCATTGTCTTCAAGTAAGAGACAACAAATTGCTATTTCCCATACAGTCATACGAATAAAAAAATTTTAAAAACTAAAACACAGAACAATAGTCCACAACACAAACATCCCCACAGCGGCACCAAAGTTCCCCACGGTGATGGAAGGAACGAATGTCCAGTCAACTTCCTCGCTGCTGATCCCCGATGTTCACCCGTGGTCGTGGCCTCCCGAGCCCCCCGCAGTCGCCGCTACGGGCGGCCTGATGTTCAGGCCTTCTCACCGGGAACGATGGAACCCCGACGCCGAACGGAAGAACGTCCTCAGCGGCCTGGACCTCTGAATCGGCCACCTCCCTCCGGAGTCTGCAGCTCCCGAAGTCCACAGGCCGAGCTGGCGGAGATTCAACGCTGGCGGCCCCCGGCAAAGAGTCCCAGGACTCCGCGATGTTGGTCAGCACCGCCCGCCCTGGGAGCTCTGCAAAACACAGCTCGGCGATGTTGATGCAGCAGGCTCAACACTCCGGAGCTTCAAACGGCGATACCAAGTGAGACATTGCTCGCTCCGGGATGTATCCAGCGCTGCGCCGCCGTTGCTGATGCTCTGGTCCGATCCCGGCAGGAAAGGCCGCGCCAATCCAGTAGGTAGGCCGCAAGGAGGGGGGCGAGGGCGCGACTCGAATAATAGTTGCATCCTCGCCAGGAAGTGACCTAAGGATGGTTTCCCCCTTACCCTACCTCCCTCCCTCCCCCACATGAAATAGAAAGAAAAAAAAACATACTTTAAACAGACTAAAATAAAAAAGATAAAAAGACAAACAGACTGTAGGCAGACTTGGTTACTTCTTCAAAAACTCAATCAAATTCGTGAGACATGATCTCCCATCACACAAATCCAAGGACCGGCCCGTATCTAGGGGGGGGGAAACCCTCCTGTAGTAATCAGGCACCATTGTTCCAGAGTAAAGAATCAAGAATCAAGAGTGTTTCATTGACCTTTCACACTTTACCCTTGAATACACTGTGTCTCCCTCTGTACATAACACAGAACAACATGGTGCATGTGTCTGTTTCTGGAGCCCGGCCTCCTGCTCTGATTTCTGCATTAGTTTAGTTTAGAGAAGCAGCGCAGAATCAGGGACTTTGGCCCACTGAGCCCGTGTCGGCCAGCGATCTCTGCACACTAGCACTATCCTGCACACACTAGGGACTATTTTACAATTTTACCAAAGCCAATTAACCTACGTCTTTGGAGTGTGGGAGGAAACTGGGGCACCCGGAAAACCCCCACACAGGTCACAGGGAGAACGTACAAACTCCGTACAGACAGCACTCATGGTCACGATCGAACCCGGGTCTCCGGCGCTACAAGGCAGCAACTCTGCCGCTGCACCACCGTGCCGCTCTAATTAGACATGTTTCATAAAGAATTTAAACTGAACTTTCGCCAACATGCAAAAGAAGTTACATGAGTTGACGAAATGTGTAGGAAGGAACTGCAGACGCTGGTTTAAAACAAAGGTAGACACAAAATGCCGGAGTAACTCAGCGAGACAGGCAGCATCTCTGGAGAGAAGGAATGGGTGACGTTTCGGGTCGAGACCCTTCTTCAGACTTTCTAATTTTAGGTGTTAACATTGGTATTGATTATTACTCTAAATTCCAGACACAATGTCTCAATGTTTTCTCCCTTGTAGAGTTATATTTGCAATCAGTGGGTCATATTTGCATTCCTTTTAGTCAGAGACACCTTCCTTTGCATTTTAAATTTCAATGTATTTGATTACACAACGTGATACATTCAATTAAATCTGTATTTTTTGTAAATATCGAGGTAATTAGCTGAAAACACCAATATGGCTGAATTATGTAGGAAGGAACTGCAGATGCTGGTTTACGCCAAAGAATGTCAGAGTGAGGCCCAACGGAAATTGGAGGAACAGCACCTCGTATTTCACTTGGGCAGCTTACACCCCAGTGGTATGAATGACTTCAAGTAACCCTTGCATTGCAAATCCATCCCTCCCACATCCTCGTTCTCTGACCAGTCTGACAGTACTCCTGACTAAATTTGACTTTGTATGCTTCGTTGTCACCTTCCCCCAGATAACAATAATAGACAATAGACAATAGGTGCAGACCTAGGCCATTCGGCCCTTCGAGCCAGCACCGCCATTCAATGTGATCATGGCTGATCATCCACAATCAGTACCGGGTTCCTGCCTTCTCCCCATATCCCTTCACTCCGCTATCTTTAAGAGCCCTATCTAGCTCTCTCTTGAAAGTATCCAGAGAACCGGCCTCCACTGCCCTCTGAGGCAGAGAATTCCATAGACTCACAACTCTCTGTGTGAAAAAGAGAGTGTGTGAATGATCTACTTGATTCTATGTTTCCCTTAAACATCGTCACCTTTCATCTCTTGTTTTCACACCTCACCTTCCAGCATCTGCAGTTCTTTCTGAAACACTTCCATATCTCTATGTCTCTCTCTCCCCTGACTCTCAGTCTGAAGAAGGGTCTCGACTGGAAAAGTCACCCATTCCTTCTCTCCAGAAATGCTGCCTGTCCCGCTGAGTTACTCCAGCATTTTTCTGTCAATCTTCAGTGTTTAATATGTGTGGACACAGAACAATTAAATCCTTTCTTGCAGCAGTATAACAGGTCTGTAAACGTAGTATTGACCACAATAAAAGGTAGACACAAAAGGCTGGTGTAACTCAGCGGGACAGGCAGCATCTCTGGAGAGAAGGAATGAGTGACTTTTTTTGGTCGAGACCCTTCTCTCCAGAGATGCTGCCTGTCCCACTGAGTTACTCCAGCATTTTGTGTCTATCTTCGGTGTAAACCAGCATCTGCAGTTGCTTCCTACCCATAACTTTGTTATTGCCAGCCTGAAATTCTCAAGCCCTGCTTTCCCTGTAGGCACAGTTCTTTAGTTTCTCACATAACTTTCTTCAACTAGGCAAGGTTTTACTTTGCACGGTGGCGCAGTGGTAGAGTTGCTGCCTCACAGCGCCAGAGACCTGGATTCCATCCTGACCACGCGTGCTGTCTGTACAGAGTTTGTACATTCTCCCTTTGACCGCGTGGGTTTTCTCCAGTTGCTCCAGTTTCCTCCCACACTCCAAAGACATACAGGTTAGCAGGCTGCTTGGCTTCGGTCAAAATATTGTAAATTGTCCCGAGTGTGTGTGGGATAGTGTTAGTGTGCACCTGTGCGCGGATCGCTGGTCGGCGCGGACTGGGTGGGCCAAAGGTCCTGTTTCCGTACTGTATCTCGAAACTAAACTAAACTCCAGTGACATGTCTGGGGAATTTGAAATCTCTATCCCTTCATTTCTCTGGGATACTGTGGACTTGTCTTGTCCTGTGCTCATCACTCCCGAAGAGTCCACCAGGGACTATACTGGAATTATCCTACACCCACTAGGGCCAATTTTTACATTTACTAAGCCAATTAACCTACAAACCTGTACGTCTTTGGAGTGTGGGAGGAAACCGAAGATCTCGGAGAAAACCCACGCGGGTCACGGGGAGAACGTACAAATTCAGTACAGACAGCACCCGTAGTCGGGATCGAACCCGGGTCTCCGACGCTGCCAGCACTGTAAGGCAGCAACTCTACCGCTGCGCCACCGTGACCGCTCAGCAGCGGTTTCTGTCTGCCTCACAGTAACGTTACAGTTAACTCAACTAGATCAATTTGTGGCTCCTAAAATTATCTTTATTTTGAGGCATGTACTATCACAACATTCAAGAAACAGTGAGACACGTACATATGGATAGGACAGGTTTGGAGGGATATGGACCAAACGCAGGCAGGTGGGACTAGTGTAGCTGGGACATGTTGGCCCGTGTGGGCAAGTTGGGCCGAAGGGCCTGTTTCCACACTATATCACTCTATGACTCAAGAGTCAAGAGTGTTTTATTGTCATGTGTCCCGGATAGAACAATGACATTACTTGCAGCAGCACACCAGAACATGTAAACATAGTACTCTGCAAACAGTTCAGTAAACGAGAAAAAAGGTTCAGTGTGTGTAAAAAAAACTCACAAATACACATATATATATCATATACATATATATCATATATGATATATACGTGTGTATATATGTATCAATATATGATACATATGTGTGTATGATATATATACGTGTATTTGTGAGTATGTCACAAAAAATAAACAATAATAGTTTGTTTAAATATCTCTGAATATAACTTTGTTTTTCCCAGCATGAAACTCTCTAGCTCTACTCCCCTCGTTGCCACAATTGTTTCGTTTCTAACGCGGGCAGGTTATGTTTTAGGAGCGTGGCCGTCCCGTTACTTTCGGGATGAGGTCAGTAAATGGGTGCGTTTACACCAGAAGTTATTGGGCTGGGATTGGTGTTAACGGAGAAAGGAAAGGAAGGGGAGGGGACCGAGATCTATTGCACTGAGCGTCGACAGCAACGTCCAAGGCAGAGAGGCTCGTCCCCCCAAACTGCACAAGTTTTCTTTCTGCACAGTTGGGCCAGAGTCTGCGACAAACTACCCTGTGCAGAGACCGAGAGGGCTGAGGTCAGTGTGTGTTTGCGACGGGGGTGGGCAGCGCTCCCAACCTAACGGTGCAGACTTGTGCAAGCGACGGCATTTCAGCAGCGCACATTGAGTGTGTGCTTATAAATAGTCACAGAGTCTTACAGTGTGGAAATAGGCCCTTCGGCCCAACTAGCCCACACCGACCAACGTATCCCATCTACACTAGTCCCACCTGCCTGCATTTCGCCCGTATCCCTCTAAACCTGACCTATCCATGTACCAGTCTAAATGTTTCTTAAACGTTGTGATAGCACCTGCCTCAACTCCCTCCTCTGGCAGCTTGTTCCATACACCCACCACCTATTGTGTGGAAAAAGTCACCCCTCAGGTTCCCATTAAATCTTTCCCTATTTCACCTTAAACTTTTATTCAGAACAAAACAGAAAATTGTGCAAAAACTGCAAGTTTTCCTTCTGCATAGTTGATTGGGGATGATCAGCCATGATCACATTGAATGGCTGTTGCTGGCTCGAAGGGCCAAATGGCCTACTCCTGCACCTATAGTCTATTGTCTAACTCTTTTGTACATGCTCAGTGTCTATGCATCTTAGGGTGGTGCAGCGGTGGAGTTGCTGCCTCACAGCACTGGAGACCCGGGTTCGATCCCGACCACGGGTGCTGTCTGTATGGAGTTTGTACGTTCTCCCCGTGACCTGCTTGGGATTTCCCCAGGTGCTTCGGTTTCCTCCCACACTCCAAAGACGTATACGCTTGTACGTTAATTGGCTTGGTGTCATTGTAAATTGTCCCTAGTGCGTGTGTAGGATAGTGCTAATGTGCGGGGATTTCTGGTTGGCGTCGACTTGGTGGGCTGAAGGGCCTGTTTCCGCACTGTATCTCTTCTCTAAACTAAACTATGCATTCAATAGTAGCTATTGGTGTCCATCTTAGGTGTAAACCAGCATCTGCAGTTGCTTCCTACGCATAACTTTGTTATTGGACTTCAGCCTATTTTATTGTGTGTTTCTAAATACTCATAAACCTCATCCTTTATACTGGTCTCTAAAATCCTACCAACCACTGAAGTCAGGCTAACCGGCCTATAGTTTCCACTTAATGTAGACACAAAAAGCTGGAGTAACTCAGCGGGACGGGCAGCATCTCTGGAGAGAAGAAATGGGTGACGTTTTGGGTCGAGATTAGGGATAATAACCAGTGGAGAGATAAAGAACAAATGAATGAAAGATATGTAAAAAAGTAACGATGATAAAGGAACAGGCCATTGTTAGCTGTTTGTTGGGTGAAAACGAGAAGCTGCTGCGACTTGGGTGGGGGAGGGATAGAGAGAGAGGGAATGCCGGGGCTATCTGAAGTTGGAGAGATCAATATTTATCCCACTGGGCTGTAAGCTGCCCAAAACACCCTGGTCACTCCTACTTCAGTGTCTGAACAGCAGCTAGAGATTTGGAAAGGCAGCAGTTAGTTTGGTTGTCACTTTATTAGAGTCTTTCAGCGTGGAAACAGACCCTTCGGCCGAACGAACCAGGGAATGAGTGGGTTAATATATGATGAGCGTTAGAAGGCGCTGGGCCTGTACTCGCTGGAGTTTAGGTTGAGGGGGGACCTCATTGAAACATACAGAATAGTGAAAGGCCTGGATAGAGTGGATGTGGAGAGGATGATTCTACTGGTGGGAGAGTCTAGGACCAGAAGGCTTAGGCTCAGAATTACAGGCCATTCCTTTAGGAAGATGAGCAGAATTTTTTTTAGTCAGAGGGTGGTGAATCTGTGGAATTCATTGCCACAGAAGACTGGCGGCTGCCAATGGATATTTTTAAGGTAGATTAGCACGGTGTCGGGGGTTATGGGGAGAAGGCAGGAGAATGGGGTTAGGAGGGAAAGATAGATAAGCCATGATCGAATGGCGGAGTGGACTTGATGGGCTGAATGGCCTAATTATGAACATGAACTTGCCCACACCTGCCAACATGTCCCATCTACACTAGTCCCACCTGCCTGCGTTTTGGCCCATATACCTCTAAACCTATCCTATCCATGTACCTACCTAAATGTTTCTTAAAAATTGCTCCTCGGGTTCCTATTAAATTCTGGGAACAAAGTTAATAACTATCAAGGAAGGTCACATGCCCGTGAGTTCAGTTCATCAGAAACGTAGCAGGTAAATATTTGAAAGGTTTTATGGAAAATTATCAGGTATAATATTGACATCAGAAACCATTACTGTTACAATGTGATGTCTCGCATCAGCGATGGAATATTGTGATGTATAGTGAAGATGGTTGTGAAAAATTGCAGGAGGAATAGTTAAGATGGATGTGAAGAATTGCAGCAGGATCTTGATCGGTTGGGCAGGTGGGCTGGGGAATGGTTGATGGAATGTAATACAGAGAAATGTGAGGTATTGCATTTTGGGAAGTCTAACATGGGCAGGGCCTACATGCACCCACCCACCCTGTGTGTGAGAAATAGTTACCCCTCTGATTCCAGGAACCAAGTTAATATCTATCAAGGAAGGCTTGTTCTTGATGGCCACATGCCTGTGAGCTGCAGAGCTTTTAGTTCGTCATTAACTGAGTAGGGAAATAGATGAGGATTGAAAAGTTTTATGGAAAATTATCACGGATAATTTTCACAACAGAAACCAATACTGTTACAATGTGGTCTCTCTCATCAGCGATGAAATATTGTGATCTCATGCATTGGGGAAATTGCTAATCATGTCAATATATTTCAACCCAATCAGGCTCATGTTCTCAACCTCACTGCACTCATTCGTTTCGATAGATTCTTGATTATTACGGGTGTCGGGGGTTATGGGGAGAAGGCAGGAGAATAGGGTTGAGAGGGAAAGATAGAACAGTCATGGTTGAATGGCGGAGTAGACTTGATGGGCCTAATTCTGCTCCTATCACTTATGAACTAACACCATCCTACATTTATATCAAGCCAATTAACCAAAAAACCTGTACGTCTTTGGAGTGTGGGAGGAAACCGGTGATCCTGGAGAAAACCCACACGGGTCACGGGGAGAACGTACAAACTCCATACAGACAGCGCCCGTAGTCAGGATCGAACCTGGGTCTCTGGTACTGTAAGGCAGTAACTCTATCGCTGTGCCGCCCATCAGAGATCTCCACATTTTCTCCAGGGATGCTGCCCGACCCGTTGAGTTACGCCAGCACTTTGTGTCTTTTCTTTGCAAACTAGCATCTGCAGTTCCTTGTGATGATTTAATCGCTGGTGTCCCTCGGACAATCCTTGATCGGACATTGCTGGCTTTACCTGGCATTAAACGTTATTCCCTTATCATGTATTATTCTATTCACTGTAAATGGCTCGATTGTATTCATGAACAGTGCCCTCAATAATGTTTGGGGCGAAGACACATCATTTATTTATTTGCCTCTGTACTCCACAATTTGGGATTTGTAATAGGAAAAATCACATGTGGTTTAAGTGCACAGTCAGATTTTAATAAAGTCTTCTGCGGACAATGGTCATTGACAAATCCACACCTGTCCTCTGAAGAATGTTTCTGATCTGTCAGACAGGTGTTTGGGGATTTTTCTTTATTGTAGAGAGAATTCTTCTGTCATCAGCTGTGGAGGGCTTCCTTGGCCTGCCAGTCCCTTTGCAATTAGTAAACTCAGCAGTGTTCTCTTTCTTCTTAATGATGTTCCAAACAGTTGAATTTGCTAAGCCTAAGGTTTGGCTGATGTCTCTAACAGTTCTATTCTTGTTTCTCAGTCTCATAATGGCTTCTTTGACTTTCATTGGCATAACTTTGGTTCTCATGTTGATAAACAGCAATAAAAGTTTCCAAAAGTGATGGAAAGACTAGGTGCTGAGAGCTCTCTTATACCTGCATTAAGGAGGCATTTAATCACACCTGAGCAATTACAAACACATGTGAAGCTATGTGTCCCAAACATTATGGTGCCATGAAATGAGGGGACTATGTATAAACACAGCTGTAATTTCTACATGGTGAAACCAAAATGTATAAAAATGGCCTTTAATAAAATCTGACAACGTGGACTTTAACGACATGTGATTTTTTTCTGTTACAAATCTCAAATTGTGGAGTACAGAGGCAAATAAATAAATGATGGGTCTTTGTCCCAAACATTATGGAGGGCACTGTAAGGGCCTGTCCACTTGGCGATTTTTTCGGCGTCTGCTGGCATCATTGACTGATGTATCAGGTCAACGAAAAAGTCGCAGCGTGACATGACAGTGACGCGGAGTGATGACGTATTGACGCGCGGTGTTTTTTCAAGTGTCGCAGCATTTTTTCTGTCGCTGCTGGATTTTGAAATGTTCGCAATCTTTTTGCGACCCTGATATGACTCCAGCAGCCGCCGAAAAATTCGCCAAGTGGGAAAGGCCCGTTATTGTTTTTCTGCTGACTGGATAGCATGCGACAAAAAGCTTTTCACTGTACCTCGGTACACGTGACAATAAACTAAACTGTAAACTGCTACCCTTTCTTTTCCTCTGCGCCGACAGACGATGAGTGATCGTGCCTGTGTTCTGGTCTCCGCACTTAGCGAGACGCAGGGCGTTCCACGAAGATGTGCAGACGTTATCAGGGAGCATTTCGACGTCGCCACCATGGAAGAATTCCTGAAGAACAAGGGGCAGCTTGAAAATAAAATCCAGGTTATTTTCATGTGGGAGTTTTATCCCATCGTAAATGAGAAGCTTCTCCGCTCGCTCCCTGCCCTGAAGGTGACCGTGAACAATGGCGTTGGTGTGGACCACTATGACCTGCCTTTGATCTTCAGTTTTGGGGTGAAGGTGGCCAACACTCCTTCTGTGGTGGACGCTGCCACTGCAGACATGGGCATGGCTCTGTTGTTGGCATCCGCCAGGAATGTATTGGAAGGTAGGTGGGCGATTCACCGTGTTTCTGCCGAATGTGCGATAACCTGGAGGGCAGCACGGTGGTGCAGCGGTAGAGTTGCTGCCTCACTGCGCCAGAGACCCGGGTTCCATCCCGACTACGGGAGATGTCCGTACGGAGTTTGTACGTTCCCGTACGTTCCCCCCGGTGACCTGCCTGGGTTTTCTCTGGGTGCTCCGGTTTCCCCCCATGTTTGTAGGTTACTAGACCAAGTGGGACCCTTTGGGTCCCTGTCACACGGGAGGCCTGGTCCCCCAATGCAAACCGTTCCCCAACGCAATATTCCACCACTCACCCATAGCCCCCACGGGAGGCCTGGTCCCCCAACACAACCTGTTCCCCTTTCTCCAACACAACCCGTTCCCCCAACGCAATATTCCAGCACTCACCCATAGCCGACAACTGCGCAGGGGCTGCTTATTTCGCCTTATTCAGACTCCCTCGTTTTTAAACTTTAAAAAAAAATGCATTTGCACTTGCTAGCTAGCAGAACAGTGTACTGTGACTTTAAAAAAAATGCATTTGCACTTGCTAGCTGGCAGAACTCAGTGTACTTGGATAGCAACAATGTTGCGAGCAGGGCTAAGCACAGGGAATAAGCGAAAGACAGTTATTTTTTTCCCATGTTTTTGGAGATTTTTGAACATTTTCATAAATAACTCGAGCAATAATGCTTGAAATTTTCAGAAAATGCGATTTTTGACTTCACGGCGTAAATCTCTATCGGAATATGTAAAATTTGCACTGTTAGTGCGTCGTGTTTTCGAGGAGATGTGAAACGCAAACGAACATCACACACACAAATAAATACACATCCAAGATCAGAGTTTTATAAGTATACTAGACCAAGGGTGACCTGTTGGGTCCCGTCCCCTCAATGCACGATTGCGAGGGGGGGGGGCGGCCTGCAGCATCACACACACACTAACCACCCCCCCCCACACACACACACAAACACTAACCACCCCCTTGATATTATATTAATATTATTCATTGGCTCCTTTTACCCCATCCCCGCCCTATCTTGAGGGGCAGAGAGAGTGGGGCAGAGAGGGAGAGGGGGGGAGAGAGGGGGGGTGGAGGGAGAGGGGGGAGGCTGAGAGGAGGGGGGAGAGGAGATGGGGAGAGGAGATGGGGAGAGGAGAGGAGAGGGGGAGGGAGGTGGAGAGAGGGGGTGGGGGAGAAGGGGAGGGGGAGGGAGAGGGAGAGGGGAGGAGGGAGAGGAGGTAGGAGAGACAGAGAGGGGGAAGTGGAGAGGAGGGGGTAGTGGAGGGGGGAGATGAAGGGAGGAGGAGGTGGGAGGGGGAGAGAGAGCGAGAGGGCGGACTTGAATTCGGTAAGCGGGTGGCGGGCCAGGGCAGCTGCCGTGACCTCTCTGGACCTCGCGGCATCTCTGAAGCCCTCGGAAGCCCAACCAAATTACTGCATGTTCAGCGGCTTCAATCCAGAGCCCTGGGGTGAGGAGGGCGGGGCGCTATGGACGGCCGGCCGAGTGAGTTACGTGGGTGGGGGGGGGGGTGGTGTTACATAACTCACAGCTCGTGGAAAACAGTAGCCAGCAAGCTGATAGTTGAAAACTACACGCAGCTGGCCGCGAGGAGCAGAGCCATTGTGAAGTCATCAACTCGTTAGCTTCAGCTCATTAACTTCAAAAAAGATCTTAGATTTGTGACTTGGGAAATAATTAATCAAATTTTCAGATGAGGCAATGTTTGAGATCATGAGGTAAATCTCTACCGGAATATGTAAAAATTTCACCGTTAGCGCGTCAGGTTGTCGAGGAGATGTGAATCACAGAAAAAGACACAAGCAAACAAACAAATACATAAACATCCAAGATCAGAGTTTTAACATAATACTAGACCAAGTGCAGACCCGTTGGGTCTGGTCCCCGAAAGTGCTTGACACCCCGGGGTGTTGTTCCCGAACGTGCTTGAGACCCCGGGGTGAAAATCGTGGGAAAAAAAGATGGCGTCGTTTTTGGAAAAAATCGGAGAAAATCGGAGAAAAAAAGATGGCGTCGTTTTCAGAGAAAATCGGTGAAAAAAAGATGGCGTCGTTTTCGGAGAAAATCTGAGACAATCGGAGAAAATCACATGGGGGTGGGGGTGCAGACCCGTTGGGTCTGGTCCCCGAAAGTGCTTGACACCCCGGGGTGTTGTTCCCGAACGTGCTTGAGACCCCGGGGTGAAAATCGTGGAAAAAAAAGATGGCGTCATTTTCGGAGAAAATCGGCGAAAAGAAGATGGCGTCGTTTTCGGAGAAAATCGGCGAAAAAAAGATGGCGTCGTTTTCGGAGAAAATCGGAGACAATCATATGCGGGTGGGGGGGGGGGTGGATTTTATTTTAAAACGTGTACATAAACAGGGCCGAATTTAATCAGGAGTGGCTATTCGTAAAGATAAATGTCATCTCTTTGGAAATGGTAAAAAATATGGGCCTTTCCGCGCGCTGTGTGGGCCAGGGGCGGTATCAAAGGCGGCGTACGGACGTACAGACGTACAGACGTACAGACGGACGGCAGCCAGAGAGTTTTAAAAGTATACTAGACAAGTGCAGACCCGTTGGGTCTGGTCCCCGAAAGTGCTTGACACCCCGGGGTGTTGTTCCCGAACGTGCTTGACACCCCGGGGTGTTGTTCCAGAACGTGCTTGCGACCCTTGGTTGAAAATCGTGGACAGAAAAGATGGCGTCATTTTCGGAAAAAATCGGAGAAAATCGGCGAAAAAAAGATGGCGTCGTTTTCTGAAAAAAATCGGCGAAAAAAAGATGGCGTCGTTTTCGGAGAAAACCGGAGACAATCGGAGAAAATCACATGGGGGTGGGGGTGCAGACCCGTTGGGTGTGGTCCCCGAAAGTGCTTGACACCCCGGGGTGTTGTTCCCGAACGTGATTCAGACCCCGGGGTGAAAATCCGCGAAAAAAAGATGGCGTCGTTTTCGGAAAAAATCGGAGAAAATCGTCGAAAAAAAGATGGCGTCGCTTTCGGAGAAAATCGGCGAAAAAAAGATGGTGTCGTTTTCGGAGAAAATCGGAGACAATCGGAGAAAATCACATGGGGGTGGGGGGGGGGTGGATTTTATTAAAAAACGTGTACATAAACAGGACCGAATTTAATCAGGAGTGGCTATTCGTAAAGATAAATATCATCTCTTTGAAAATGGTAAAAAATATGGGCCTTTCCGCTCGCTGTGTGGGCCAGGGGCGGTATCAAAGGCGGCGTACAGGTCAAGCAGAACGTTGGACGTACAGACAAGCAGAACGTTGGACGTACAGACGTACAGACGGACGACAGCCAGAGAGTTTTAAAAGTATACTAGACCAAGTGCAGACCCGTTGGGTCTGGACACCGAACGTGCGTTTGCGGGGGGGAGGGGCTGTTGCGTCACACTAACCACCCCCTTTCCTCCAATGCACGGAATCCTCCATCCACAAACACACACACTCATCACACCCCTTGATATTACATTAATTTTAAAATTTGATTCTTTTATCCCATCTCCACCCTATCCACTGATGAATAGCCCTCACCTCTCAGGTGCTTTTGGAGGGGGGGTGGCAGAGAGACAAAATTTAATGTTAAAAATTTCAAGAGGAATGGAGGAGGGGGGAGATAAAGGTGGGGAGAGAGGAGGGGGAGAGAGGAGAGTGGTGGAGAGAGGAAGGAGACGATGGGGGAGAAAGGTGAATGGGGTGTTTGGAACGGGCGTGCATGAGTCGAGCCGCGGGCTGTGAAGAGAGAAGGGCAGAGAGAGAGAGAGAGATGGGAGAGACAGAGAGACTGGTACACAAAAAAAAGCTGGAGAAACACAGCGGGTGCAGCAGCATCTATGGAGCGAATGAAATAGGCAAAGCTTTGGGCCGAAGCCCATCCTCAGGTTTTTTTTTAACCTGAAACGTTTCCTATTTCCTTCGATCCATAGATGCTGCTGCACCCGCTGATGTTATACCGCTTTTTTTTGTGTATCTTTGATTTTCCAGCATCTGCAGTTCCGTGTTAAAGACAGAGAGACTGTTGGTGGGCTGTTTTCCCAACGCGCGTTTGCGGGAGGGGGGGGGGTGCTGCGGCATCCACAGCACTAACCACCTCCCGCAAACACACTCGGGGGGAAGGGGGAGAGGAAGACGGGGTGTGGAGAGAAGAAGAGAGGGGGAGGGAGGGTAGAGGGCGAGGAGGAAAGGGGAGAGATTGGTGAGGTTGAAGAGAGTAGGGTGGGGGAGAGGGATGGGGAGGAGAGTGGTGAGTTAGGAGGAGAGCGTGGAGGGCAGGAAGGGGGAGAGGGGGGGAGGGGATGAGGGGAAGGGGAGAGGAGTAGGGGGAAGAGAGGGAGAGAGGGAGGGGGAGGGAGAGAGGTGGAGGGAGAGGGGAAGAGTTGGGAGTGAGTGGTTGCGGGGAGTGGTGCAAGAGAGAGTGGAAGGGGGTGGGGGGGAGATGGGGGTGAAGAGGGGGGTGGAGGGGTAAGAGAGGGTGTGGGAGGGGAGGGATGAGAGAGGGGGCAGAGTGGGGAGGGAGAGTGGAAGTAGGAGGGGTAGGGGCAGTCGGGGTGGGGAGAGAAGAGGAGAGGGGGAGGAGGAAAGGGGAGAGATTGGTGAGTGAGAAGAGAGCAGGGTGGGGGAGAGGGAGGGGGAGGAGAGTGGGGAGTGGTAGGAGAGCGGGGAGGGCAGGAATGGGGGAGGAGATGTTAGAGATGGAGAGAGGGGATGAGGGGAAGGGGAGAGGAGTAGGGGGAAGAGAGGGAGGGGAGGGAGGGGGAGAGGAGAGAGGAGGGGGAGGGAGAGTGGAAGTAAGAGGGGTAGGGACAGTCCATCTGTTCCCCATTCCCTATCACCCCCAATCATCTTTCTCTATTCCCACACACGTGGCGACGCCCTTCGACACAGGCTGCGGGGGTGGGGGGGGAGGGGCTGGGGCTGCTGCCAAGGCATATGTAAATGGATCCATTCCGATTGGACATCTGTGACCATTGTGCATTGTGACATCACACAACGGAATCTTTACTAACATTCTACGGCTGAGCTGTTTTTTAAAACATTTTGAAATGTTTGGTTTGGGGGGGGGGGGAGAGGTATTTTATTTTAAAAAGCGTACGTAAACACGACCAAATTTAATCAGGATCGTCTATTCGTAAAGATAAACGTAACCTCTTTAGAAACGGTAAAAAAATCGGCGTTTCCGCGCGCTGCGCGGGCGCGGGGCGGTATCAAAGGCGGGACAGGTCAAGCAGAACGTTGGACGTACAGACGTACAGACGTACAGACGTACGGCAGCCAGAGAGTTTTAAAAGTATACTAGACCAAGTGCAGACCCGTTGGGTCTGGACACCGAACGTGCGTTTGGGGCGGGGGGCTGTGACGTCACACTAACCACCCGTTGGGTCTGTACCTCCAAAGCAGGGTTGCGGGGTGTGAATCTGGCACCCACAAACACACACACTCATCACACCCCTTGATATTATATTAATATTTTAATTTTCTTCTTTTATTCCATCTCCACCCTATCCACTGACGAATAGCCCTCACCTCTCAGGTACGTCTCGAGGGGGGGGGTGGTGCAGAGAGAGAAAATTTAATGTTAGAAAAAAAAATTGTGAGGTGGGGGAGGAGGAGGGTTGAGAGGATGGAGGGTGAGGAAGGTGGGGAGAGAGGAGGGTGAGAGAGGAGAGGGGTGGAGAGAGGAAGAAGAGGATGGGGAGAGAGGTGAAGGGGGTTGGTTGGAGCAGGCGTGCATGAGTTGAGTCGCGGGCTGTGAAGAGAGATGGGCAGAGAGAGAGAGAGAGAGGGGAGAGACAGATAGACTGGTACACACAATAAAACTCGAGAAACACTGCGGGTGCAGCAGGATCTATGGAGTGAAGGAAATAGGCAATGCTTTTGGCGGAAACCCATCCTCAGACGGGTTTTCACGAAACGTTGTCTATTTCTTTTGATACATAGGAGCTGAAGCATTTTTTTGTGTACCTTTGATTTTCAAGCATCTGCAGTTCTGTCTTAAAGACAGAGAGACTGTTGGCGGGCTGTTTTCCCAACGCGCGTTTGCGGGACGGGGGGGGGCTGCGGCATCACACTCACACTAACCACCCCCCAAACACAGGCGGGGGGAGGGGTGGAGAGGAAGACGGGGTAGGGAGAGAAGAGGGGAGAGGGAGACGGGGTGGGGAGAGAAGAGGAGAGGGGGAGGGAGGGGAGAAGGGGAGGAGGAAAGGGGAGAAATTGGTGAGGGAGAAGAGAGCAGTGTGGCGGAGAGGGAGAGGGAGGCGAGTGGTAGGAGAGCGGGGAGGGCAGGAAGGGGGGAGAGGGGGGAGGGGATGTTAGAGGTGGAGAGAGGGGATGAGGGGAAGGGGAGAGGAGTAGGGGGAAGAGAGGGAGAGAAGGAGGGGGGAGGGATAGAGGTGGGGAGGGAGAGTGGAAGAGTGGGGAGTGAGAGAGAAGGGAGGGGGGAGAGGGGTGGTGGAGGGGGTTGTGGAGGGAGATGGGGATGGGTTTGGGAGTTAAGTGGAAGAATGGGGAGAGAGATGGAGAGGTGTAGGGGGAGTGGTGGAAGTGGGAGAGAGGGAGGGGGAGAGGTGTAGGGGGAGTGGTTGAAGAGGGATAGCGGGGTAGGGGGAAGGGGACGGGGTGAGAGAGGGAAGGGGGATGTGGGAGAGAGTAATGGGGGTGGGAGGAGGAGGGGGATGAGAGGGAGAGGGGTGAGGAGAAGGGGATGGAGAGGGGGAGGAGAGAGGGTGGGTAAGGCGAGGAGAAGGGTAGAGAGGTGTGGGGGAGGGTGGAGGGTGGCGACGGGGTTGGGAGAGAAGAGGGGAGGGGGGGAGGGGGAAGAGGGAGACGGGGTGTGGAGAGAAGAGGGGAGGGAGGGGAGGGAGGAGAGAGGGGGAGGAGGAAAGGGGAGAGATTGGTGAGGGAGAAGAGAGCAGGGTGGGGGAGAGGGACGGGGAGGAGAGTGGGGAGTGGGAGGAGAGCGGGGAGGGCAGGAAGGGGGGAGGGGGGAGGGGATGTTAGAGGTGGAGAGAGGGGATGAGGGGAAGGGGAGAGGAGTAGGGGGAAGAGAGGGAGAGAGGGAGGGGGGAGGGAGAGGGGAAGAGTGGTGAGTGAGGGGCAGAGGGGTAGCAGGGAGTGGTGCAAGAGAGAGGGGAAGGGGTGGGGGGAGATGGGGGTGAAGAGGGGTGGTGGAGGGGGAAGAGAGGGTGTGGGAAGGGAGGGAGGGGGAGAGGAGAGAGGGGGAAGAGTGGGGAGGGAGAGTTGAAGTAGGAGGGGTAGGGACAGTCCATCTGTTACCCATTCCCTATCACCCCCAATCCTCTTTCTCTATTGCCACACACGTGACGACGCCCTTCGACACAGGCTGCGGGGGTGGGGGGCAGGGGCTGGGGCTGGGGCTGCTGCCAAGGCATATGTAAACGGATTCATTCCGATTGGACATCTTTGAGCATTGGGCATTGTGACATCACAAAACGGAACCTTCATTAACATTCTATTGCTGAGAGCTGTTTTTTTAAACATTTTGAAATGTCCCCATTCCCTATCCCCCCCACACACGTGGCGACGCCCTGCGACACAGGCTGTGGGGTTGGGGGGGAGGGGCTGGGGCTGGGGCTGCTGCCAAGGCATATCTAAATGAATCCATTCCCATTGGACATCTGTTAGCATCGGGCATTGTGACATCACACAACGGAATCTTTACTAACATTCTATGGCTGAGCTGTTTTTTTAAACATTTTGAAATGTTTGGTTTTGGGGGGGAGAGAGGTATTTTATTTTAAAAAGCGTACCTAAACACGACCAAATTTAATCGGGATCGTCTATTCGTGAAGATAAACGTAACCTCTTTAGAAACGGTAAAAAATATCGGCGTTTCCGCGCGCCGCGCGGGCGCAGGGCGGTATCAAAGGCGGGACAAGTCAAGCAGAACGTTGGACGTACAGACATACAGAACGTTGGACGTACAGACGTACAGACGGACGACAGCCAGAGAGTTTTAAAAGTATACTAGACCAAGTGCAGACCCGTTGGGTCTGGTCCCCGAAAGTGCTTGACACCCCGGGGTGTTGTTCCCGAACGTGCTTCAGACCCCTGGGTGAAAATCTGCGAAAAAAAGATGGCGTCGTTTTCGGAAAAAAATCGGAGAAAATCGGCAAAAAAAAGATGGCGTCGTTTTCGGAGAAAATCGGCGAAAAAAAGATGGCGTCGTTTTCGGAGAAAATCGGAGACAATCGGAGAAAATCACATGGGGGTGGGGGGGGTGGATTTTATTAAAAAACGTGTACATAAACAGGACCGAATTTAATCAGGAGTGGCTATTCGTAAAGATAAATGTCATCTCTTTGGAAATGCTAAAAAATATGGGCCTTTCCGCGCGCCGTGTGGGCCAGGGGCGGTATCAAAGGCGGCATTGGGACGTACAGACGTACGACAGCCAGAGAGTTTTAAAAGTATATAGACTAGACCAAGTGCAGACCCGTTGGGTCTGGACACCGAACGTGCGTTTGCGGGTGGGGGGGGGGGGGTGCTGTGACGTCACAGTAACCACCCCCTTTGCTCCAAAGCACGGTTGCGGGGTGGGAATCTGGCACCCACGAACACACACACTCATAACAACCCTTGATATTATCTTAATTTTTTTATTTGCTTCTTTTATCCCATCTCCACCCTATCCACTGACGAATAGCCCTCACCTCTCAGGTGCGTCTAGAGGGGGGGGGGGCAGAGAGTGCAAATTTAATGTTAGAATTAAAAAAATTTGAAGAGGGGGAGGAGGAGGGTTGAGAGGAAGGGGGGAGAGAGGAAGGGGTGCGAGGAAGGGGGATAGAGAGGTGGGTGTGGAGAAGTAAGGAGAGGATGTTGGAGATAGGTGAAGGGGGGTGTTTTGAGCTGGTGTTCATGAGTTAAGCTGCGGGCTGTGAAGAGAGAAGGGCAGAGAGAGAGAGAGGGGAGAGACAGAGAGACTGGTACACCCAAAAAAGGTGGTGAAATTCAGCGGGTGCAGCAGCATCTATGGAGCGAAGGAAATAGGCAATGTTTGTGGCTGAAACCCATCTTCAGACGTGTTTTGTTATGAAACATTGCCTATTTCCTTTGATCCAAAAATGCTGCTGCACCCGCTGAGTTTATACTTCATTTTTTTGTTTACCTTGTGTTTGGGGGGGGGGTGGCTGCGGCTGAAGCATCACACTCACACTAACCACCCCCCAAACACACAGGCGGGGGGAGTGGGGGAGAGGGAGACGGGGTTGGGGAGAGGAGGGGAGGGGGAGAGAAGGAGACGGGGTGGGGAGAGAAGAGGGGAGGGAGGGGAGGGAAGAGGGGGACGGAGGGGAGAGGGGGATGAGGAAAGGGGAGAGATTGGGGAAGGAGAGGAGATCAGGGTGGGTGAGAGGGAGGGTGAGGAGAGTTTGGAGTGGGAGGAGAGCGGGGAGGGCAGGAAGGGGGGAGAGGGGGGGAGGGGATGAGGGGAAGGGGAGAGGTGTAGGGGGGAGAGAGGGAGAGAGGGAGGGTGGAGGGAGAGAGGTGGGGAGGGAGAGGGGAAGAGTGGGGAGTGCAGACCAAGTGCAGACCCGTTGGGTCTGGACACCGAACGTGTGTTTGGGGCGGGGGGCTGTGACGTCACACTAACCACCCGTTGGGTCTGTACCTCCAAAGCAGGGTTGCGGGGTGTGAATCTGGCACTCACAAACACACACACTCATCACACCCCTTGATATTATATTAATATTTTAAAGACAGAGAGACTGTTGGCGGGCTGTTTTCCCAACGCGCGTTTGCGGGAGGGGGGGTGGGCTGCGGCATCCCACTCACACTAACCACCCCCCAAACTCACACTAACCACCCCCAAACACACTTGGGGGGATGGGGGGGGAAGGAAGACGGGGTGGGGAGAGAAGAGGGGAGAGGGAGACGGGGTGGGGAGAGAAGAGGAGAGGGAGAGGGAGGGTGGAGAGGAAGGGGGAGAGAGGAGAGGGGTGGAGAGAGGAAAGAGAGGATGGGGGAGAGTGGTGAAGGGGGGGGGTTGGAGCGGGCGTGCATGAGTCGAGTCGCGGGCTGTGAGGGAGAGAAGGGAGGGAGAGAAGGGAGAGAGTGAAAGGAGAGAGAGAAGTGGGAGAGAGAGAAGGGAGAGAGAGAGAGAGAGAAGGGAGGGAGAATGGAGAGAGAGAGATAAGGGAGAGAGAGAAGGGAGAGAGAGAGAAGGGAGAGAGAGAAAGGTGAGGGAGAGAGAGAGACCAAGTGCAGACCCGTTGGGTCTGGACACCGAACGTGCGTTTGGGGCGGGGGGCTGTGACGTCACACTAACCACCCGTTGGGTCTGTACCTCCAAAGCAGGGTTGCGGGGTGTGAATCTGGCACCCACAAACACACACACTCATCACACCCCTTGATATTATATTAATATTTTAATTTTCTTCTTTTATTCCATCTCCACCCTATCCACTGACGAATAGCCCTCACCTCTCAGGTACGTCTCGAAGGGGGGGTGGTGCAGAGAGAGAAAATTTAATGTTAGAAAAAAAAATTGTGAGGTGGGGAGGAGGAGGGTTGAGAGGAAGGGGGGTGAGGAAGGTGGGGAGAGAGGAGGGTGAGAGAGGAGAGGGGTGGAGAGAGGAAGAGGATGGGGAGAGAGGTGAAGGGGGTGGGTTGGAGCAGGCGTGCATGAGTTGAGTCGCGGGCTGTGAAGAGAGAAGGGCAGAGAGAGAGAGAGGGGAGAGACAGATAGACTGGTACACACAATAAAACTCGAGAAACACTGCGGGTGCAGCAGCATCTATGGAGTGAAGGAAATAGGCAATGCTTTTGGCGGAAACCCATCCTCAGACGGGTTTTCACGAAACGTTGTCTATTTCTTTTGATACATAGATGCTGCTGCACCCGCTGAGGTTATGAAGCATTTTTTTTGTGTACCTTTGATTTTCAAGCATCTGCAGTTCTGTCTTAAAGACAGAGAGACTGTTGGCGGGCTGTTTTCCCAACGCGCGTTTGCGGGAGGGGGGGGGGGCTGCGGCATCACACTCACACTAACCACCCCCCAAACACAGGCGGGGGGAGGGTTGGAGAGGAAGACGGGGTGGGGAGAGAAGAGGGGAGAGGGAGACGGGGTGGGGAGAGAAGAGGAGAGGGGGAGGAGGAAAGGGGAGAAATTGGTGAGGGAGAAGAGAGCAGGGTGGGGGAGAGGGAGGGGGAGGAGAGTGGTAGGAGAGCGGGGAGGGCAGGAAGGGGGGAGAGGGGGGGAGGGGATGTTAGAGGTGGAGAGAGGGGATGAGGGGAAGGGGAGAGGAGTAGGGGGAAGAGAGGGAGAGAAGGAGGGGGGAGGGATAGAGGTGGGGGAGGGAGATTGGAAGAGTGGGGAGAGAGAATGGAGGGGGGAGAGGGGTGGGGGAGGGGGTTGTGGAGGGAGATGGGGATGGGTTTGGGAGTTAAGTGGAAGAATGGGGAGGGAGATGGAGAGGTGTAGGGGGAGTGGTGGAAGTGGGAGAGAGTGAGGGGGAGAGGTGTAGGGGGAGTGGTTGAAGAGGGATAGCGGGGTAGGGGAAGGGGACGGGGTGAGAGAGGGAAGGGGGATGTGGGAGAGATTAATGGGGGTGGGAGGAGGAGGGGGATGAGAGGGAGAGGGGTGAGGAGAAGGGGATGGAGAGGGGAGGAGAGAGGGGTGGGTAAGGCGAGGAGAAGGGTAGAGAGGTGTGGGGGAGGGTGGAGGGTGGCGACGGGGTTGGGAGAGAAGAGGGGGGGAAGGGGGAGAGGGAGACAGGGTGGGGAGAGAAGAGGGGAGGGATGGGAGGGAGGAGAGAGGGGGAGGAGGAAAGGGGAGAGATTGGTGAGGGAGAAGAGAGCAGGGTGGGGGGGAGGGACGCGGAGGAGAGTGGGGAGTGGGAGGAGAGCGGGGAGGGCAGGAAGGGGGGAGGGGGGGAGGGGATGTTAGAGGTGGAGAGAGGGGATGAGGGGAAGGGGAGAGTAGTAGGGGGAAGAGAGGGAGGGGGGTGGGATAGAGGTGGGGGAGGGAGAGGGGAAGAGTGGTGAGTGAGGGGCAGAGGGGTAGCGGGGAGTGGTGCAAGAGAGAGGGGAAGGGGGTAGGGGGGAGATGGGGGTGAAGAGGGGTGGTGGAGGGGGAAAAGAGGGTTTGGGAGGGGAGGGAGGGGGAGAGGAGAGAGGGGGAAGAGTGGGGAGGGAGAGTTGAAGTAGGAGGGGTAGGGACAGTCCATCTGTTACCCATTCCCTATCACCCCCAATCCTCTTTCTCTATTGCCACACACGTGACACAGGCTGCGGGGGTGGGGGGAGGGGCTGGGGCTGGGGCTGCTGCCAAGGCATATGTAAGCGGATTCATTTTGATTGGATATCTTTGAGCATTGGGCATTGTGACATCACAAAACGGAACCTTCATTTACATTCTATTGCTGAGAGCTGTTTTTTTAAAACATTTTGAAATGTCCCCATTCCCTATCCCCCCCACACACGTGGCGATGCCCTTCGACACAGGCTGTGGGGTTGGGGGGGAGGGGCTGGGGCTGCTGCCAAGGCATATCTAAATGAATCCATTCCCATTGGACATCTGTTAGCATCGGGCATTGTGACATCACACAACGGAATCTTTACTAACATTCTATGGCTGAGCTGTTTTTTTAATCATTTTGAAATGTTTGGGGGTGGGGGGGGAGAAGTATTTTATTTTTAAAAGTGTACATAAAAACGACCAAATTTAATCAGGGTTGTCTATTCGTAAAGATAAACATAATCACAGGCTGCGGGGTTGGGGGGGAGGGGCTGGGGCTGGGGCTGCTGCCAAGGCATATGTAAACGGATTCATTTCGATTTGTCACACGTGTCGCAGGGCATCACCACGTGTGTGGGGGTGATAGGGATGGGGAAATTTCAAAATGTTAAACAAACAGCTCTCAGCAATAGAATGTAAATGAAGGTTCCGTTTTGTGATGTCACAATGCCCAATGCTGCGGGGGTTGGGGGGGAGGGGCCGGGGCTTGGGTCGCCGCAAAGGCATATGTAAATGGATCCATTCCGATTGGACATCTGTGACCATTGTGCATTGTGACATCACACAACGGAATCTTTACTAACATTCTACGGCTGAGCTGTTTTTTTAAACATTTTGAAGTGTTTGGTTTTGGGGGGGGGAGAGGTATTTTATTTTAAAAAGCGTACGTAAACACGACCAAATTTAATCAGGATCGTCTATTCGTAAAGATAAACGTAACATCTTTAGAAACGGTAAAAAATACCAGCGTTTCCGCACGCCGCGCGGGCGCGGGGCGGTATCAAACGCGGGACGTCAAGCAGAACGTTGGACGTACAGACGTACAGACGTACAGACGGACGACAGCCAGAGAGTTTTATATAATAACTAGACCAAGTGCAGACCCGTTGGGTCTGGACACCGAACGTGCGTTTGGGGCGGGGGGCTGTGACGTCATACTAACCACCCCTTGGGTCTGTACCTCCAAAGCAGGGTTGCAGGGTGTGAATCTGGCACCCACAAACACACACACTCATCACACCCCTTGATATTATATTAATATTTTAATTTTCTTCTTTTATTCCATCTCCACCCTATCCACTGATGAATAGCCCTCACCTCTCAGGTACGTCTCGAGGGGGGTGGTGCAGAGAGAGAAAATTTAATGTTAGAAAAAAAAATTGTGAGGTGGGGGAGGAGGAGGGTTGAGAGGAAGGGGGGTGAGGAAGGTGGGGAGAGAGGAGCGTGAGAGAGGAGAGGGGTGGAGAGAGGAAGAAGAGGATGGGGAGAGAGGTGAAGGGGGTGGGTTGGAGCAGGCGTGCATGAGTTGAGTCGCGGGCTGTGAAGAGAGAAGGGCAGAGAGAGAGAGGGGAGAGACAGATAGACTGGTACACACAATAAAACTCGAGAAACACTGCGGGTGCAGCAGCATCTATGGAGTGAAGGAAATAGGCAATGCTTTTGGCGGAAACCCATCCTCAGACGGGTTTTCACGAAACGTTGTCTATTTCTTTTGATACATGGATGCTGCTGCACCCGCTGAGGTTATGAAGCATTTTTTTGTGTACCTTTGATTTTCAAGCATCTGCAGTTCTGTCTTAAAGACAGAGAGACTGTTGGCGGGATGTTTTCCCAACGCGCGTTTGCGGGAGAGGGGGGGGGGGCTGCAGCATCACACTCACACTAACCACCCCCCAAACACAGGCGGGGGGAGGGGTGGAGAAGAAGACGGGATGGGGAGAGAAGAGGGCAGAGGGAGACGGGGTGGGGAGAGAAGAGGAGAGGGGGAGGGAGGGGAGAGGGGGAGGAGGAAAGGGGAGAAATTGGTGAGGGAGAAGAGAGCAGGGTGGGGGAGTGGGAGGGGGAGGAGAGTGGTAGGGGAGCGGGAAGGGCAGGAAGGGGGGAGAGGGGGGAGGGGATGTTAGAGGTGGAGAGAGGGGATGTGGGGAAGGGGAGATGAGTAGGGGGAAGAGAGGGAGAGAAGGAGGGGGAGGGATAGAGGTGGGGGAGGGAGAGTGGAAGAGTGGGGATTGAGAGAGAACGGAGGGGGGAGAGGGGTGGGGGAGGGGGTTGTGGAGGGAGATGGGGATGGGTTTGGGGAGTTAAGTGGAAGAATGGGGAGGGAGATGGAGAGGTGTAGGGGGAGTGGTGGAAGTGGGAGAGAGGGAGGGGGGAGAGGTGTAGGGGAGTGGTTGAAGAGGGATAGCGGGGTAGCGGGAAGGGGACGGGGGTGAGAGAGGGAAGGGGGATGTGGGAGAGAGTAATGGGGTGGGAGGAGAAGGGGGGTGAGAGGGAGAGGGGTGAGGAGAAGGGGATGGAGAGGGGGAGGAGAGAGGGGTGGGTAAGGCGAGGAGAAGGGTAGAGAGGTGTGGGGGAGGGTGGAGGGTGGCGACGGGGTTGGGAGAGAAGAGGAGGGAGGGGGGAGAGGGAGACGGGGTGGGGAGAGAAGAGGGGAGGGAGGGGAGGGAGGAGAGAGGGGGAGGAGGAAAGGGGAGAGATTGGTGAGGGAGAAGAGAGCAGGGTGGGGGGAGAGGGACGGGGAGGAGAGTGGGGAGTGGGAGGAGAGCGGGGAGGGCAGGAAGGGGGGAGGGGATGTTAGAGGTGGAGAGAGGGGATGAGGGGAAGGGGAGAGGAGTAGGGGGAAGGAGAGAGGGAGAGAGGGAGGGGGGAGGGATAGAGGTGGGGGAGGGAGAGGGGAAGAGTGGTGAGTGAGGGGCAGAGGGGTAGCGGGGAGTGGTGCAAGAGAGAGGGGAAGGGGGTAGGGGGGAGATGGGGTGAAGAGGGGTGGTGGAGGGGGAAGAGAGGGTGTGGGAGGGGAGGGAGGGGGAGAGGAGAGAGGGGGAAGAGTGGGGAGGGAGAGTTGAAGTAGGAGGGGTAGGGACAGTCCATCTGTTACCCATTCCCTATCACCCCCAATCCTCTTTCTCTATTGCCACACACGTGACACAGGCTGCGGGGGTGGGGGGGAGGGGCTGGGGCTGCTGCCAAGGCATATGTAAACGGATTCATTTCGATTGGATATCTTTGAGCATTGGGCATTGTGACATCACAAAACGGAACCTTCATTAACATTCTATTGCTGAGAGCTGTTTTTTTTTAAACATTTTGAAATGTCCCCATTCCCTATCCCCCCCCCACACACGTGGCGACGCCTTTCGACACAGGCTGTGGGGTTGGGTGGGAGGGGCTGGGGCTGGGGCTGCTGCCAAGGCATATCTAAATGAATCCATTCCCATTGGACATCTGTTAGCATCGGGCATTGTGACATCACACAACGAATCTTTACTAACATTCTATGGCGGAGCTGTTTTTTTAATCATTTTGAAATGTTTGGGGGTGGGGGGGGGGGAGAAGTATTTTACTTTTAAAAGTGTACATAAAAACGACCAAATTTAATCAGGGTTGTCTATTCGTAAAGATAAACATAATCACAGGCTGTGGGGTTGGGGGGGAGGGGCTGGGGCTGGGGCTGCTGCCAAGGCATATGTAAACGGATTCATTTCGATTTGTCACACGTGTCGCAGGGCGTCGCCACGTGTGTGGGGGCGATAGGGAATGGGGACATTTCAAAATGTTAAACAAACAGCTCTCAGCAATAGAATGTAAATGAAGGTTCCGTTTTGTGATGTCACAATGCCCAATGCTGCGGGGGTTGGGGGGGAGGGGCCGGGGCTGGGGCCGCCGCAAAGGCATATGTAAATGGATCCATTCCGATTGGACATCTGTGACCATTGTGCATTGTGACATCACACAACGGAATCTTTACTAACTTTCTACGGCTGAGCTGTTTTTTTAAACATTTTGAAATGTTTGGTTTGGGGGGGGAGAGGTATTTTATTTTAAAAAGCGTACGTAAACACGAACAAATTTAATCAGGATCGTCTATTCGTAAAGATAAACGTAACCTCTTTAGAAACGGTAAAAAATATCGGCGTTTCCGCGCCCCGCGCAGGCGCGGGGCGGTATCAAAGGCGGGATGTCAAGCAGACCCCGGGGTGAAAATGTGCTGAAAAAAAAGATGGCGTCGTTTTCTGAAAAAATCGGAGAAAATCGGCGAAAAAAAGATGGCGTTGTTTTCGGAGAAAATCGGGGAAAAAAAGATGGCGTCGTTTTCGGAGAAAATCGGAGACAATCGGAGAAAATCACATTGGGGTTGGGGGGGGATGGATTTTATTAGAAAAAGTGTACATAAACAGGACAGAATTTAATCAGGAGTGGCTATTCGTAAAGATAAATGTCATCTCTTTGGAAATGGCGAACAAGGTGGGCCTTTCCGCGCGCCGTGTGGGCCAGGGGCCGTATCAAAGGCCGCGCGGCAAAGTCAAGCAGGCCGTCGGACGTACAGACGGACGACAGCCGGAGAGTTTTATATAATAGACTAGACCAAGTGCAGACCCGTTGGGTCTGGTCCCGAAAGTGCTTGACACCCCAGGGTGTTGTTCCCGAACGTGCTTCAGACCCTGGGGTGGAAAATGTGATGGAAAAAAGATGGCGTCGTTTTCGGAAAAAATCGGAGAAAATCGGCGAAAAAAAGATGGCGTCGTTTTCGGAGAAAATCGGCGAAAAAAAGATGGCGTCGTTTTCGGTGAAAATGGGAGAAAATCAAATTGGGGTTGGTGGGGGGATGGATGACACCCCGGGGTGTTGTTCCCGAACGTGATTCAGACCCCTGGGTGAAAATGGGCGAAAAAAAGATGGCGTCATTTTTGGAAAAAATCGGGGGGAAAAAGATGGCGTCGTTTTCGGAGAAATTGGAGACAATCGGAGAAAATCACATTGGGGTTGGGGGGGGGATGTATTTTATTAAAAAACATGTACATAAACAGGACAGAATTTAATCAGGAGTGGCTATTCGTAAAGATAAATGTAATCTCTTTGGAAATGGCGAAAAACGTGGGCCTTTCCGCGCGCCGCGTGGGCCAGGGGCCGTATCAAAGGCGGCGCGGCAAAGTCAAGCAGGCCGTCGGACGTACAGACGGACGACACACACAGAGTTTTAAAAGTATACTAGACCAAGTGCAGACCCGTTGGGTCTGGTCCCCGAAAGTGCTTGACACCCCGGGGTGTTGTTACCGAACGTGCTTCAGACCGCGGGGTGAAAATGTGCTGTAAAAAAGATGGCGTAGTTTTAAAAAAAAAATTGGAGGGATTCTGGGAAAAAAAGATGGCGTCGTTTTCTGCGAAATTCCGCGAAAAAAAGATGGCGTCGTTGTCTTTGAAAATCGGAGACAATCGGAGAAAATCACATTGGGGTTGGGGGGGGGATGGATGACACCCCGGGGTGTTGTTCCCGAACGTGCTTCAGACCCGTTGGTGAAAATCGACGAAAAAAAGATGGCGTCGTTTTTTGAAAAATTCGGGAAAAAAAAGATGGCGTCGTTTTCGGGAGAAAATCGGAGACATTCGGAGAAAATCACATTTGGGTTGGGGGGGGGATGGATTTTATTATAAAACGTGTACATAAACAGGACAGAATTTAATCAGGAGTGGCTATTCGTAAAGATAAATGTCATCTCTTTGGAAATGGCGAAAAAGGTGGGCCTTTCCGCGCGCCGTGTGGGCCAGGGGCCGTATCAAAGGCGGCGCGGCAAAGTCAAGCAGGCCGTCGGACGTACAGACGGACGACCACACACAGAGTTTTAAAAGTATACTAGACCAAGTGCAGACCCGTTGGGTCTGGTCCCCGAAAGTGCTTGACACGCAGGGGTGTTGTTCCCGAACGTGATTCAAACCCCGGTGGTGAAAATCGGTTGAAAAAAGATGGCGTAGTTTTAAAAAATAATTGGAGGGATTCTGGGAAAAAAAGATGGCGTCGTTTTCTGCGAAATTCGGCGAAAAAAAGATGGCGTCGTTGTCTTTGAAAATCGGAGACAATCGGAAAAAAATCACATTGGGGTTGGGGGGGGATGGATGACACCCCGGGGTGTTGTTCCCGAACGTGCTTCAGACCCGTTGGTGAAAATCGACGAAAAAAAGATGGCGTCGTTTTTTGAAAAATTCGGGAAAAAAAAGATGGCGTCGTTTTCGGAGAAAATCGGAGACATTCGGAGAAAATCACATTTGGGTTGGGGGGGGGATGGATTTTATTAAAAAACGTGTACATAAACAGGACAGAATTTAATCAGGAGTGGCTATTCGTAAAGATAAATGTCATCTCTTTTGAAATGGCGAAAAAGGTGGGCCTTCCCGCGCGCCGTGTGGGCCGGGGGCCGTATCAAAGGCGGCGCGGCAAAGTCAAGCAGGCCGTCGGACGTACAGACGGACGACACACACAGAGTTTTAAAAGTATACTAGACCAAGTGCAGACCCGTTGGGTCTGGTCCCCGAAAGTGCTTGACACGCAGGGGTGTTGTTCCCGAACGTGATTCAGACCCCGGTGGTGAAAATCGGTTGAAAAAAGATGGCGTAGTTTTAAAAAATAATTGGAGGGATTCTGGGAAAAAAAGATGGCGTCGTTTTCTGCGAAATTCGGCGAAAAAAATATGGCGTCGTTGTCTTTGAAAATCGGAGACAATCGGAGAAAATCACATTGGGGTTGGGGGGGGGATGGATGACACCCCGGGGTGTTGTTCCCGAACGTGCTTCAGACCCGTTGGTGAAAATCGACGAAAAAAAGATGGCGTCGTTTTTTGAAAAATTCGGGGAAAAAAAGATGGCGTCGTTTTCGGAGAAAATCGGAGACATTCGGAGAAAATCACATTTGGGTTGGGGGGGGATGGATTTTATTAAAAAAACGTGTACATAAACAGGACAGAATTTAATCAGGATTGGCTATTCGTAAAGATAAATGTCATCTCTTTTGAAATGGCGAAAAAGGTGGGCCTTTCCGCGCGCCGTGTGGGCCGGGGGCCGTATCAAAGGCGGCGCGGCAAAGTCAAGCAGGCCGTCGGACGTACAGACGGACGACACACACAGAGTTTTAAAAGTATACTAGACCAAGTGCAGACCCGTTGGGTCTGGACACCGAACGTGTGTTTGCGGAGGGGGGGGCTGTTGCGTCACACTAACCACCCCCTTTCCTCCAAAGCATGGAATACGGCACCCACAAACACACACACTCATCACACCCCTAGATATTAATTTAATTTTTTAATTTGCTTCTTTTATCCCATCTCCACCCTATCCACTGACGAATAGCCCTCACCTCTCAGGTGCGTCTAGAGGGGGGGGCAGAGAGAGAAAATTTAATGTTAGGAAAAAAAATTGAAGTGGGGAGGAGGAGGGTGGAGAGGAAGGGGGAGAGAGGAGAGGGGTGGAGAGAGGAAGGAGAGGTTGGGGGCGAGGTGAAGGGGGGGGTTGGAGCAGGAGTGCATGAGTCGAGCCGCGGGCTGTGAAGAGAGAAGGGCAGAGAGAGAGAGAGAGAGAGAGAGGGGAGAGACAGATAGACTGGTATACAAAAAAAAGCTCAAGAAACACAGTGGGTGCAGCAGCATCTATGGAGCGAAGGGAAATAGGCAACGCTTTGGGCCGAAGCCCATCCTCAGACGGGTTTTCTCCTGAAACGTTGCCTATTTCCTTAGATCCATAGATTTTGATGCACCCGCTGAGTTTCTCCATTTTTTTTTTGTGTACCTTCGATTTTCCAGTATCTGCAGTTCCTTCTTAAATACAGAGAGACTGTTTGCGGGCTGTTTCCCCAACGCGCGTTTGCGGGGTGCGGGGGGGGCGGTGGGGGGGTGCGGAATCACACTCACACTAACCGCCCCCCAAACAAATTTGAAGAGGGGGAGGAGGAGGGTGGAGAGGAAGGGGGGAGAGGGAGGGTGGGGGAGGATGGTGAGAGAGGAGGGGGAGAGAGGAGAGGGTGGAGAGAGGAAGGAGAGGATGTGGGAGATAGGTCAAGGGGGGGGTTGAGCGGGTGTTCATGAGTTGAGCTGCGGGCTGTGAAGAGAGAAGGGCAGAGAGAGAGAGAGAGGGGAGAGACAGAGAGACTGGTACACAAAAAAAAGCTGGAGAAACACAGCGGGTGCAGCAGCATCTATGGAGCGAAGGAAATAGGCAACGCTTTGGGCCGAAGCCCATCCTCGGACTGGTTTTCTACCGAAACGTTGCCTATTTCCTTCGATCCATAGATGCTGCTGCACCCGCTGATGATATACAGGATTTTTTGTGTACCTTCGATTTTCCAGCATCTGCAGTTCCGTCTTAAAGACAGAGAGACTGTTGGCGGGCTGTTTTCCCAACCGCGCGTTTGCAGGAGGACGGGGGTGAGCTGCGGCATCACACTCACACTAACCACCCCCCAAACTCACACTAAACCACCCCCAAACACACTCGGGGGGATGGGGTGAGGGGGGGAGAGGAAGACGGGAGAGGAAGACGGGGTGGGGAGAGAAGAGGAGAGGGGGAGGGAGGGGAGAGAGGAAGGGGGAGAGAGGAGAGAGAGGATGGGGAGAGAGGTGAAGGGGGGGGTTGGAGCGTGCGTGCATGAGTCGAGCCGCGGGCTGTGAAGAGAGAAGGGCAGAGAGAGAGAGAGAGAGAGAGAGAGAGAGAGAGGGAGAGACAGAGAGACTGGTACACAAAAAAAAAGCTGGAGAAACACAGCGGGTGCAGCAGCATCTATGGAGCGAAGGAAATAGGCAACGCTTTGGGCCGAAGCCCATCCTCAAAATGGTTTTCTCCCGAAACGTTGCCTATTTCCTTAGATCCATAGATGCTGCTGAACCCGCTGATGATATACAGGTTTTTTTTGTGTACCTTCGATTTTCCAGCATCTGCACTTCCGTCTTAAAGACAGAGAGACTGTTGGCGGGCTGTTTTCCCAACGCGCGTTTGCGGGAGGGGGGGAGGGGGCTGCGGCATCACACGCACACTGACCACCCCCCAAACTCACACTAACCACCCCAAACACACTCGGGGGGAGGGGGGAGAGGAAGACGGGGTGGGGAGAGAAGAGGGGAGAGGGAGACGGGGTGGAGAGAGAAGAGGAGAGGGGGAGGGAGGGAGAGGGGGAAGAGGAAAGGGGAGAGATTGGGGAGGGAGAGGAGATCAGGGTGGGTGAGAGGGAGGGGGAGGAGAGTGGGGAGTGGGAGGAGAGCGGGGAGGGCAGGAAGGGGGAGAGGGGGGGAGGCGATGAGGGGAAGGAGAGGAGTAGGGGGAAGAGAGGGAGAGGGAGGGTGGAGGGGAAGAGGTGGGGAGGGAGAGGGGAAGAGTGGAGGGGGTGAGGGGCAGAGGGGTAGCGGGAGTGGTGCAAGAGAGGGGAAGGGGGTGGGGGGAGATGGGGGTGAAGAGGGGTGGAGGAGGGGGAAGAGAGGGTGTGGGAGGGGAGGGAGGGGGAGAGGAGAGAGGGGGGAGAGTGTGGAGGGAGAGTTGAAGTAGGAGGGGTAGGGACAGTCCATCTGTTACCCATTCCCTATCACCCCAATCCTCTTTCTCTATTCCCACACATGTGACGACGCCCTTCGACACAGGCTGCGGTGGTGGGGGGGAGGGGCTGGGGCTGGGGCTGCTGCAAAGGCATATGTAAATGGATCCATTCCGATTGGACATCTGTGACCATTGTGCATTGTGACATCACACAACGGAATCTTTACTAACATTCTACGGCTGAGCTGTTTTTTTAATCATTTTGAAATGTTTGGTTTGGGGGGGGGAGAGAGGTATTTTATTTTAAAAATCGTACATAAACACGACCAAATTTAATCAGGACCATCTATTCGTAAAGATAAACGTAACCTCTTTAGAAACGGTAAAAAACTTTGGCGTTTCCGCGCGCCGCACGGGCGCGGGGTGGTATCAAAGGCAGCGCGGCACAAGTCAAGCAGAACGTCGGACGTACAGACGGACGACAGCCAGAGAGTTTTATATAATAGACTAGACCAAGTGCAGACCCGTTGGGTCTGGACACCGGACGTGCGTTTGCGGGTGGGGGGGGGTGCTGTGGCGTCACAGTAACCACCCCCTTTGCTCAAAAGCACGGTTGCGGGGTGGGAATCTGGCACCCACGAACACACACACTCATAACAACCCTTGATATTATCTTAATTTTTTAATTTGCTTCTTTTATCCCATCTCCACCCTATCCACTGACGAATAGCCCTCGGGGGAGTGGGGGAGAGGGAGACGGGGTTGGGGAGAGGAGGGGAGGGGGAGAGAAGGAGACGGGGTGGGGAGAGAAGAGGGAGGGAGGGGGAGGGAAGAGGGGGACGGAGGGGAGAGGGGGAGGAGGAAAGGGGAGAGATTGGGGAAGGAGAGGAGATCAGGGTGGGTGAGAGGGAGGGTGAGGAGAGTTTGGAGTGGGAGGAGGGCGGGGAGGGCAGGAAGGGGGGAGAGGGGGGAGGGGGGAGGGGATGAGGGGATGAGGGGAAGGGGAGAGGAGTAGGGGGAAGAGAGGGAGAGAGGGAGGGTGGAGGGGAGAGAGGTGGGGAGGGAGAGGGGAAGAGTGGGGAGTGCAGACCCGTTGGGTCTGGATACCGAACGTGCGTTTGGGGCGGGGGCTGTGACGTCACACTAACCACCCGTTGGGTCTGTACCTCCAAAGCAGGGTTGCGGGGTGTGAATCTGGCACCCACAAACACACACACTCATCACACCCCTTGATATTATATTAATATTTTAAAGACAGAGAGACTGTTGGCGGGCTGTTTTCCCAACGCGCGTTTGCGGGAGGGGGGGTGGGCTGCGGCATCACACTCACACTAACCACCCCCCAAACACAGGCGGGGGAGGGTGGAGAGGAAGACGTGGTGGGGAGAGAAGAGGGGAGAGGGAGATGGGGTGGGGAGAGAAGAGGAGAGGGGGAGGGAGGGGAGAGGGGGAAGAGGAAAGGGGAGAGATTGGGGACGGAGAGGAGATCAGGGTGGGTGAGAGGGAGGGGGAGGATAGTGGGGAGTGGGAGGAGAGCAGGGAGGGCAGGGAGGGGGGGAGGGGATGAGGGGAAGGGGAGAGGAGTAGGGGGAAGAGAGGGAGAGAGGGAGGGGGAGGGAGAGGGGTACAGTGGGGAGTGAGGGGCAGAGGGGTAACGGGGAGTGGTGCAAGAGAGAGGGGAAGGGGGTAGGGGGGAGATGGGGGTGAAGAGGGGTGGTGGAGGGGGAAGAGAGGGTGTGGGAGGGGAGGGAGGGCTAGAGCAGAGAGGGGGAAGAGTGGGGAGGGAGAGTTGAAGTAGGAGGGGTAGGGACAGTCCATCTGTTTCCCATTCCCTATCACCCCCAATCCTCTTTATTGCCACACACGTGACGACGCCCTTCAACACAGGCTGTGGGGGTGGTGGGGAGGGGCTGGGGCTGGTGCTGCAGTCATATGTAAACGGATTCATTTTGATTGGATATCTTTGAGCATTGGGCATTGTGACATCACAAAACGGAACCTTCATTAACATTCTATTGCTGAGAGCTGTTTTTTTTAAACATTTTGAAATTTCCCCATTCCCTATCCCCCCCCACACACGTGGCGACGCCCTTCGACACAGGCTTTGGGGTTGGGGGGAGGGGCTGGGGCTGTGGGTGCTGCCAAGGCATATGTAAACGGATTCATTTCGATTTGTCACACGTGTCGCAGGGCGTCGCCACGTGTGTGGGGGTGATAGGGAATGGGGACATTTCAAAATGTTAAACAAAAATAGCTCTCAGCAATAGAATGTTAATGAAGGTTCCGTTTTGTGATGTCACAATGCCCAATCCTGCGGGGGTTGGGGGGAGGGGCCGGGGCTTGGGTCGCCGCAAAGGCATATGTAAATGGATCCATTCCGATTGGACATCTGTGACATTGTGCATTGTGACATCACACACGGAATCTTTAGTAACATTCTATGGCTGAGCTGTTTTTTTTAAACATTTTGAAGTATTTGGTTTGGGGGGGGGAGAGGTATTTTATTTAAAAAACGTGTACATAAACAGGTCAGAATTTAATCAGGAGTGGGTTTATGTAAAGATAAACGTAACCTCTTTAGAAACGGTAAAAAATATCGGCCTTTCCGCGCGCCGCGTGGGCCAGGGGCCGTATCAAAAGGCCGTGCGGCAAAGTCAAGCAGGCCGTCGGACGTACAGACGGACGACACACACAGAGTTTTATATAATAACTAGACCAAGTGCAGACCCGTTGGGTCTGGACACCGGACGTGCGTTTGCGGGTGGGGGGGGTGCTGTGGCGTCACAGTAACCACCCCCTTTGCTCAAAAGCACGGTTGCGGGGTGGGAATCTGGCACCCACGAACACACACACTCATAACAACCCTTGATATTATCTTAATTTTTTAATTTGCTTCTTTTATCCCATCTCCACCCTATCCACTGACGAATAGCCCTCGCCTCTCAGGTGCGTCTAGAGGGGGGGGGGGGGCAGAGAGTGAAAATTTAATGTTAGAATTAAAAAAATTTGAAGAGGGGGAGGGGGAGGGTGGAGAGGAAGGGGGGAGAGAGGAAGGGGTGCGAGGAAGGGGGATAGAGAGGTGGGTGTGGAGAGAGTAAGGAGAGGATATTGGAGATAGGTGAAGGGGGGTGTTTTGAGCTGGTGTTCATGAGTTAAGCTGCGGGCTGTGAAGAGAGAAGGGCAGAGAGAGAGAGAGAGGGAGAGACAGAGAGACTGGTACACTCAAAAAAGGTGGTGAAATTCAGCGGGTGCAGCCGCGTCTATGGAGCGAAGGAAATAGGCAATGTTTGTGGCTGAAACCCATCTTCAGACGTGTTTTGTTATGAAACATTGCCTATTTCCTTCGATCCAAAGATGCTGCTGCACCCGCTGAGTTTATACTTCATTTTTTTGTTTACCTTGCGTTTGGGGGGGGGGGCTGCGGCTGCAGCATCACACTCACACTAACCACCCCCCAAACACACAGGCGGGGGGAGTGGGGGAGAGGGAGACGGGGTTGGGGAGAGGAGGGGAGGGGGAGAGAAGGAGACGGGGTGGGGAGAGAAGAGGGGAGGGAGGGGAGGGAGGGAGGGAAGAGGGGGACGGAGGGGAGAGGGGGAGGAGGAAAGGGGAGAGATTGGGGAAGGAGAGGAGATCAGGGTGGGTGAGAGGGAGGGTGAGGAGAGTTTGGAGTGGGAGGAGGGCGGGGAGGGCAGGAAGGGGGGAGGGGATGGAGGAGGGGAGGGGACGAGGGGGGGAGGGGATGAGGGGATGAGGGGAAGGGGAGAGGAGTAGGGGGAAGAGAGGGAGAGAGGGAGGGTGGAGGGAGAGAGGTGGGGAGGGAGAGGGGAAGAGTGGGGAGTGCAGACCAAGTGCAGACCCGTTGGGTCTGGACACCGAACGTGCGTTTGGGGCGGGGGGCTGTGACGTCACACTAACCACCCGTTGGGTCTGTACCTCCAAAGCAGGGTTGCGGGGTGTGAATCTGGCACCCACAAACACACACACTCATCACACCCCTTGATATTATATTAATATTTTAAAGACAGAGAGACTGTTGGCGGGCTGTTTTCCCAACGCGCGTTTGCGGGAGGGGGGGGTGGGCTGCGGCATCACACTCACACTAACCACCCCCCAAACACAGGCGGGGGAGGGTGGAGAGGAAGACGTGGTGGGGAGAGAAGAGGGGAGAGGGAGATGGGGTGGGGAGAGAAGAGGAGAGGGGGAGGGAGGGGAGGGGGAAGAGGAAAGGGGAGAGATTGGGGAGGGAGAGGAGATCAGGGTGGGTGAGAGGGAGGGGGAGGAGAGTGGGGAGTGGGAGGAGAGCAGGGAGGGGGGGGAGGGGATGAGGGGAAGGGGAGAGGAGTAGGGGAAGAGAGGGAGAGAGGGAGGGGGAGGGAGAGGGGTACAGTGGGGAGTGAGGGGCAGAGGGGTAACGGGGAGTGGTGCAAGAGAAAGGGGAAGGGGGTAGGGGGGAGATGGGGGGTGAAGAGGGTGGAGGAGGGGGAAGAGAGGGTGTGGGAGGGGGAGGAGGGGAAGGAGAGAGGGGGAAGAGTGGGGAGGGGGGTGTAGTAGGAAAGGGGTAGGGACAGTCCATCTGTTTCCCATTCCCTATCACCCCCAATCCTCTTTCTCTATTGCCACACACGTGACGACGCCCTTCGACACAGGCTTTGGGGTTGGGGGGGAGGGGCTTGGGCTGTGGGTGCTGCCAAGGCATATGTAAACGGATTCATTTCGATTTGTCACACGTGTCGCAGGGCGTCGCCACGTGTGTGGGGGTGATAGGGAATGGGGACATTTCAAAATGTTAAACAAACAGCTCTCAGCAATAGAATGTTAATGAAGGTTCCGTTTTGTGATGTCACAATGCCCAATGCTGCGGGGGTTGGGGGGGAGGGGCCGGGGCTTGGGTCGCCGCAAAGGCATATGTAAATGGATCCATTCCGATTGGACATCTGTGACCATTGTGCATTGTGACATCACACACGGAATCTTTAGTGACATTCTATGGCTGAGCTGTTTTTTTAAACATTTTGAAGTATTTGGTTTTGGGGGGGGGAGAGGTATTTTATTTTAAAAACGTGTACATAAACAGGTGAGAATTTAATCAGGAGTGGGTTTATGTAAAGATAAACGTAACTCTTTAGAAACGGTAAAAAATATCGGCCTTTCCGCGCGCCGCGTGGGCCAGGGGCCGTATCAAAGGCCGCGCGGCAAAGTCAAGCAGGCCGTCGGACGTACAGACGGACGACACACACAGAGTTTTATATAATAACTAGACCAAGTGCAGACCCGTTGGGTCTGGACACCGAACGTGCGTTTGCGGGTGGGGGGGGTGCTGTGGCGTCACAGTAACCACCCCCTTTGCTCCAAAGCACGGTTGTGGGGTGGGAATCTGGCACCCACGAACACACACACTCATAACAACCCTTGATATTATCTTAATTTTTTAATTTGCTTCTTTTATCCCATCTCCACCCTATCCACTGACGAATAGCCCTCACCTCTCAGGTGCGTCTAGAGGGGGGGGGGCAGAGAGTGAAAATTTAATGTTAGAATTAAAAAAAATTGAAGAATGGGAGGGAGGAGGGTGGAGAGGAAGGGGGGAGGAAGGGGTGCGAGGAAGGGGGATAGAGAGGTGGGTGTGGAGAGAGGAAGGAGAGGATGTTGGAGATAGGTGAAGGGGGGTGTTTTGAGCTTGTGTTCATGGAGTTAAGCTGCGGGCTGTGAAGAGAGAAGGGCAGAGAGAGAGAGAGAGAGAGAGGGGAGAGACAGAGAGACTGGTACACTCAAAAAAGGTGGTGAAATTCAGCGGGTACAGCCGTGTCTATGGAGCGAAGGAAATAGGCAATGTTTGTGGCTGAAACCCATCTTCAGACGTGTTTTGTTATGAAACATTGCCTATTTCCTTCGATCCAAAGATGCTGCTGCACCCGCTGAGTTTATACTTCATTTTTTTGTTTACCTTGCGTTTGGGGGGGGGGGGGGGCTGCGGCTGCAGCATCACACTCACACTAACCACCCCCCAAACACACAGCGGGGGAGTGGGGGAGAGGGAGACGGGGTTGGGGAGAGGAGGGAGGGGGAGAGAAGGAGACGGGGTGGGGAGAGAAGAGGGGAGGGAGGGGAGGGAAGAGGGGGACGGAGGGGAGAGGGGGAGGAGGAAAGGGGAGAGATTGGGGAAGGAGAGGAGATCAGGGTGGGTGAGAGGGAGGGTGAGGAGAGTTTGGAGTGGGAGGAGGGCGGGGAGGGCAGGAAGGGGGGAGGGGGGGAGGGGATGAGGGGGGAGGGGATGAGGGGATGAGGGGAGGAGGATAGGGGGAAGAGAGGGATAGAGGGAGCGTGGAGGGAGAGAGGTGGGGAGGGAGAGGGGACGAGTGGGGAGTGCAGACCAAGTGCAGACCCGTTGGGTCTGGACACCGAACGTGCGTTTGGGGCGGGGGGCTGTGACGTCACACTAACCACCCGTTGGGTCTGTACCTCCAAAGCAGGGTTGCGGGGTGTGAATCTGGCACCCACAAACACACACACTCATCACACCCCTTGATATTATATTAATATTTTAAAGACAGAGAGACTGTTGGCGGGCTGTTTTCCCAACGCGCGTTTGCGGGAGGGGGGGGTGGGCTGCGGCATCACACTCACACTAACCACCCCCCAAACACAGGCGGGGGAGGGTGGAGAGGAAGACGTGGTGGGGAGAGAAGAGGGGAGAGGGAGATGGGGTGGGGAGAGAAGAGGAGAGGGGGAGGAGGGGAGAGGGGGAAGAGAAAGGGGAGAGATTGGGGAGGGAGAGGAGATCAGGGTGGGTGAGAGGGAGGGGGAGGAGAGTGGGAGTGGGAGGAGAGCAGGGAGGGCAGGGAGGGGGGGAGGGGATGAGGGGAAGGGGAGAGGAGTAGGGGGAAGAGAGGGAGAGAGGGAGGGGGAGGGAGAGGGGTACAGTGGGGAGTGAGGGGCAGAGGGGTAACGGGGAGTGGTGCAAGAGAGAGGGGAAGGGGGTAGGGGGGAGATGGGGGTGAAGAGGGGTGGTGGAGGGAAGAGAGGGTGTGGGAGGGGAGGGATGGGTAGAGCAAGAGGGGGAAGAGTGGGGAGGGAGAGTTGAAGTAGGAGGGGGTAGGGACAGTCCATCTGTTTCCCATTCCCTATCACCCCCATCCTCTTTCTCTATTGCCACACACGTGACGACGCCCTTCGACACAGGCTGTGGGGGTGGGGGGAGGGGCTGGGGCTGGTGCTGCAGGCATGTGTAAACGGATTCATTCTGATTGGACATCTTTGAGCATTGGGCATTGTGACATCACAAAACGGAACCTTCATTAACATTCTATTGCTGAGAGCTGTTTTTTTTTAACATTTTGAAATTTCCCCATTCCCTATCCCCCCCACACACGTGGCGACGCCCTTCGACACAGGCTTTGGGGTTGGGGGGGAGGGGCTTGGGCTGTGGGTGCTGCCAAGGCATATGTAAACGGATTCATTCCGATTTGTCACACGTGTCGCAGGGCGTCGCCACGTGTGTGGGGGTGATAGGGAATGGGGACATTTCAAAATGTTAAACAAACAGCTCTCAGCAATAGAATGTTAATGAAGGTTCCGTTTTGTGATGTCACAATGCCCAATGCTGCGGGGGTTGGGGGGAGGGGCCGGGGCTTGGGTCGCCGCAAAGGCATATGTAAATGGATCCATTCCGATTGGACATCTGTGACCATTGTGCATTGTGACATCACACATGGAATCTTTAGTAACATTCTATGGCTGAGCTGTTTTTTTAAACATTTTGAAGTATTTGGTTTGGGGGGGGAGAGGTATTTTATTTTAAAAACGTGTACTTAAACAGGTCAGAATTTAATCAGGAGTGGGTTTATGTAAAGATAAACGTAACCTCTTTAGAAACGGTTAAAAAATATTCGGCCTTTCCGCGCGCCGCGTGGGCGTCGGGCCGTATCAAAGGCCGCGCGGCAAAGTCAAGCAGGCCGTCGGACGTACAGACGGACGACACACACAGAGTTTTATATAATAACTAGACCAAGTGCAGACCCGTTGGGTCTGGACACCGGACGTGCGTTTGCGGGTGTGGGGGGGGCGCTGTGGCGTCACAGTAACCACCCCCTTTGCTCAAAAGCACGGTTGCGGGGTGGGAATCTGGCACCCACGAACACACACACTCATAACAACCCTTGATATTATCTTAATTTTTTAATTTGCTTCTTTTATCCCATCTCCACCCTATCCACTGACGAATAGCCCTCGCCTCTCAGGTGCGTCTAGAGGGGGGGGGCCAGAGAGTGAAAATTTAATGTTAGAATTAAAAAAATTGAAGAGGGGGAGGAGGAGGGTGGAGAGGAAGGGGGGAGAGAGTAAGGGGTGCGAGGAAGGGGGATAGAGAGGTGGGTGTGGAGAGAGTAAGGAGAGGATATTGGAGATAGGTGAAGGGGGGTGTTTTGAGCTGGTGTTCATGAGTTAAGCTGCGGGCTGTGAAGAGAGAAGGGCAGAGAGAGAGAGAGAGGGGAGAGACAGAGAGACTGGGTACACTCAAAAAAGGTGGTGAAATTCAGCGGGTGCAGCCGCGTCTATGGAGCGAAGGAAATAGGCAATGTTTGTGGCTGAAACCCATCTTCAGACGTGTTTTGTTATGAAACATTGCCTAT